>QGOA01006183.1:0-29966 GCA_003313075.1 Termitomyces sp. MG16
GTCCGCCAATGGAGGAGGTTTTCACTCATGTGCTGATGCCCGCCGGCGGCCGCTGACGCACATTGATGTCTGCTAGTGTCCGCTGGCATCCGCCGGGCCTGCGTGCGCATGTGTGTGCCCGCCTTTTATCAATCCACTGGACCGTGTCATACAGCACATTGTGACACGTCCGTGGCTCTGTATTCTATGGCATTGTGGGGACTGCTCCGCTCCAGTGTAGCGGACTCCGCTGGACACGTATGGTACAGCACAAAGCGGGCTCCCGTACAATGTATGACACGTACCGTTGTGATGCCCTACCCTGCTATGATGCCTCTGTTACCAGTAGAAGACCAAGAAGACAGAGTAGAAGACACACAAACCTACCTAGAACACAGGAAAGGTAGTGAGGGTGAGGACTGGGATAATCTGCTACCCACTGTTCAGAGGTGGTTGCAAGACCCAGGTACAGAACCCAAAAATCTACAAGGCTGGAATCTAGAGAAGTTTGAGAAGTTTGCTAGGCAATTCTTCTTTGACAAGAAGGGGAGATTGTACAAGCGCTGTCATGAGGAGAAACATAAACTAGTAGTCCAAATTGATAGACAAATGTTTATGCTTAAATCAGCCCATGATGCCTTAGGACATAGGGGAGCCTATGCCACCAGAATGCTTATACAAAAGCACTTCTGGTGGCCTGGCATTGAAGGGGATGTGCAGTGGTATGTTGGGACTTGTCACAATTGTCAAATCAGACAAAAGACAGTAGTCAACAGGAAACCAACTGTAACTTATACTCTCTCCATCTTCCAAACAATTCACATTGATACCATGCACATGACACCAGCCTCTAATGGCTGTAAATACATAGTACATGGCAGATGTGCCTTGTCTTCTTGGATGGAAGGTAGACCCCTGAGAAAGGAGAACCATAAGACCATTGGTCAATGGTTGTTTGAGGATGTGATTTGCCGCTGGGGCTGCATTGCAGAAATCATCACAGACAATGCTGGACAGTTCAAACAGGTCACGGCCTGGTTGGAGAAGAAGTATGGGATCAGAGGTATTACTATCTCCCCCTACAACTCACCAGCTAATGGCAGAATTGAAAGACCTCATTGGGATATCAGACAAGCTTTGTTCAAAGCCTGTGAGGATCGCACTAAATGGTTCTGGTTCTTCTACCATGTAATGTGGAGTGACCGGATAACTATCAGGCAGAGGTTTGGATGCTCACCATACTTCATGGTCACTGGTGCACATCCTACCCTACCCTTGGATCTAGCAGAGGCTACTTGGTTGGTAGAATTACCAGAAGGGCTGCTGACTACTGAAGAGTTGATTGGCTATAGGGCTAGAGCTCTAGCTAAACATTATCAACATGTAGAGGAGATGAGGGAGAGAGTTGGGAAGGCCAAGCTCCAATGGGCATTGAAGTTTGCAGAAGAGCACAAAAGCTCAATCAAAGACTTCAACTTTAAACCATTGGACTTGGTACTAGTCAAAAACATGACTACTGAAAGTTTATTCAGTGCTAAGATGTTGCCACAATTTCATGGGCCTATGGTTGTAATTGCCAAGACTCAAGGTGGTAATTACATCGTAGCAGAACTAGATGGGTCAGTTTGGCAGGCACGAGTAGCCGCTTTTCGAGTTGTACCTTATAAAGCTTGCAAAAAGCTGACTTTGCCTCAAGGCATAGAAAAGTGGGTGGACATCATGCCTGCTAAGCTAAAAGCGCTAAGGGAAGAGCTACAAAAACCTACAGAGTTAATCACCAAAGACATCTCATTTGGCACAGTAAGGCTCCATGAGCCCACTGACCAGGAGTTGGGTCTGTTTCCAACTGATTAAAAATCCAGAAAGATAAACTATATTTCTCAAAAAGAAATAGCAATAGTTCAGGTCTAATCTGGATTTAACAGTACTATGGAGAGGTGTCTTGACAGTAGGCTATCCAAAAAAAAAAAGAGGACACTCCTCAAAATTAAGTCAATAACAACAACAGTAATGATGGAATGAAAGCACAAAGTGCCAACGTTCAGGTCAAAAACTAGTGTTGAGACTTAACAAGACAAGCCGCGGCAACACGCAGGTTCAAACCCAGGGGGAGCGTATTTATTCAATAAACTTTTACGAAACTCAGGACAAATCAGGCACGTGCTTTAATGAGCTAAAGTGCGCGTTTGAAACTGAGCACAGTACAAAAGTTTGGGCTAGATAAATAAACAAGGGGTACCAGCATACGGAAGTTCGAACCTTAAAGAAGCATTAAAACACGGATTTTATAAGTCAGTGTGGATGTTCAGAAACTAAGGAAAAAGAACCCGTACAAAGATACCGGCGAGTGACGAGTTTGAACCCTCGCAGGGGAGCTATTAATCTGAAAAGGAATCAGATTAAGTCATTGACTTGACAAGCCAACGTTTGAGTTTGATCCCCGGAGGAAGAATAAAGTTTTGACAAAGCATGGGCACAAAAGTGACGATGCGGAGGTTCGACTCCACAAGAGGGAGTTAAGTCCTTACGCTTGCAAGAGTCCATAACATGACTCAGAGAGGAAAACACGTAGCGTGAAATGCCCGCATTGGGAGTTCAAACCCAGGAGGGAAAACCAATAAAATTCGACAAGAAACCAGACGATTTTGTTTTAAATTATTATTATTAAATAATAAACTCAAATTCGCAATGTTTCGAAGTCAAGGAGTTTATTGGGTACTCGGAGTTAAGGAAAGGGGGGATTACTTTAAAAAGTCTAAGCTAAGCAAACACAGAACTGGTGTTTGCAACGAGAGAGCCGCTTATAATGCCACAGCATCTTTGGTTCCCTCCTGTTGGAGGTCCTGAAATTCAACGTCTGATTTGTCATTGCCCGACTGCAAGATAAGCAGATCAGCAAAAGGACAAACATCAAAATTAAGTAGGGACGTACTGGCAGCAAAACCTGAAGCACGTGCAGCAACGAGCCAGCATGGTCGACGTCAGAAGGGCCTAGGGCCTGCTCAAGACAAGCACGACGGTCGGAAATCATTCTGAAAGTTTGCAGCGCAACGTCGAGTTGATACAGCTGGTGTTGAGCAGCTAAATCGACCGTGTCGTGATGCTTTTGAAGGTCTGACCAGGGAACAACCTCATTGTCCTCAGCCAACTGCACCAAGTCGAGAGCTTGATCAACTGCGGCAAGCAGGGCCAGCGCAGCGTCAGTGCCAGGAACATGATTAGCTGAGGGCAAGGAGGTCAGAAAACCAAAAACTTGGAAGTTGACAACATGAACGCACTCAAAGAAGGCGTGACTTTGAGCTTCTTTGTCTTCAGTTTTCCCTCAGGCTTGGCCTGAGGAGGGATCAGAGAAATAGTCAGCGTGTCGAGATGATGAGCAACGAGGTCAAGCTTGCGGGCTAGGACTTACATTAGCACGTTGCTTGACAGGGCAAGGGATGGGCATACCGAGCATCTCGACATCCTTATCTTGAGCGCGATGGTGTGCCTGAAAGAAGAGTAAGAAGGGAGAAGGCAGGAAAAGAGAAAACGAGAACAGACCTCCTCAAGCTCTTTCCGGTGTTGCTCGCAACGACGTGCACTGATGATGATAATCACATCGGCAAATGAAAAGAAGGCCTTAACCTCACTAGACTCTTCGCCCGCGCCATGATCCAGCAATGGCAGAATGTCAGAAAAAGCCTCGCAGAGGATTCTCTGATCAGAGAGTCGAGGATAGTGGGTCTCGTCAGAGAAACGCTTAAGAAAGAAGTAAGAGGGAAGAAATAAAGAAAGAGGAAAGGTACGCACCCAGCCAATACTACCCAAGAACCGAGCCCTGTCAGCAGGAGTACCCAGAAAAGCCTTGGCCATAGTACAAAGGCCTACGGCAGCCTCCGCAAACAAAGGTAGCTTCCAAACGGAAGTAATAACCTTGTTTGCGTCCTGTTTGACAGCACGCTGAAGCATGCTGTAAAAATCGGGAGGGCCTGGCGTGGTACGCGCAGGGGTAGCAACGGGCTTGGGGGGCGAGGTCGTAATAACGACTTGAGGACGAGCTTTGGGAGCGACCATCTTGCGAGGAGCAGTAGGAGGAGCCATGAGCCCTGTAGCAGCGCACCTAGTTGTTTTTGAACAATGACGGTTGTGATCGGGGAGAAAAAGATACGAGCAGGAGGGAAAAAAAGAAAAACAATTTTTTTTGAGAAAGAAAAAGTTTTTCTAGACAAAAAGCAATGAGAAAGATCAGGAACTACAATCGAATAAGCGTGTGCGCTGACTGAGGGCAGTCAGTAGATAGTGTGGAGGAGGTGATACGTATGTCGCATCTGAGACATCAACTGAGAGAATTAATAAAAACAAAGTCATATTAATTCTAGAAAGTACCACATACAGCCGAAAACGGTAAGCTGATATGTGCAGGTCGAAAACTGTAGACCTGACGTACCTCAGAAGACAAGACACCCACCTGCCCACTACTCGAGACAGCCCAACAACGTCGATAAGCCAGCTTGAACGACAACTGCTGAAACGAGGTCTTGATAAGATAAGATCTTGGGTGTGAGGCTGAGACCAATCCCATCAAGATTGATGGAAATCCGATCATGATCGAAGCATGTCGTCACCTTCCTGCGGCAGTACCCTTCTAACCCATGATTCCACCGCATGCACGGCAAAGGATGTGAGCCGCTACATAATGCGAGCATAAATGGCCACTCCAAGCTCCAAAAACAAAACAAAGGGAACAAAGGGCGAAATCGAAGGAAGGAAAAGATAATAGCCAGTAGGATCGACAGGGAAAGAGATTAGCCTCAAGACCGGTGTCGGAAACGCAACCAACCGGTGCCCAGACCCAGCAGAAGGCTACGCAGGGTCGCCGGGCACGCAAAACCCCACGAGTAAACTCGTTGCCACATGAATAAGCGCTGGTCCGTGCATAGGGGAAAGGAATATAAAAGGAATGGGATTTTGGGGGAGTCGGGCAAGCAACTCACTTGCCACGGCTCGGAGTCCCCAGGGAGCGGACGTCTTAGGCCTACGAGCAACTTAGTTGACTTCGGGTTAGTAAATAATACTATTTGGCCCATTTTAGAGTGAACTTTTTAAGTCATTCAAAAATAAATCAATTAAACATTATAACAACACTTCTACAAAGTGCGCGCGTGTGTAACGTTGCCCCACGTACTCTTGTGAGATTGGGAAAGTTGAAATATCATAAAAGTTTAGTTCAAATTTCACTTTGGACTACTTTGCATAAAGTAAACAAACCCATTTCGCATCAATAAATACTTCAAGAAGTCCTTTGCAGACACGACGTCCATCACGCCGAGGCTCCATGCTGAGATTCAGATCGTCCTTTTTCTGGCTAAGCGCGATGGGACCCAAGGGCTCCGTCCGGTAGGTTGCAGCAAAAGGAGCTGTCTCCAATGCGAGATGGCAATGAAGGTTCTCGACAACGGCAGATGGAGGACTGCTGGCGCTCATGCCTGGCCTTATGACACGGCGGCATTGATCGGCGATGAAGAGTGTGACAGCATACTCTGTAGCACCATCAAAGGTTATGCAATCACGGAAGTACGACAGCTCCTTCAAGACGATGGAAAGCCACGTCGAACTCATACCCCGAAGAAGAACTCGGAAGAATACGTCACGGCTTCTGAATGAGTTGGAACCTGTAATCACTCAAACTGCAAGGTATGGGTTACCTCAAATGAATTGTTCCTCCTGATGATGATGATTTTGCCGACAAGCTACTACGTAAAGCTAAGAGGCGGGGCAGAGTGTACTGTACACTATGCCAGTAAGTATGTATTGTTTGATTCTTTGTATCTGTGTCCCTTCAATGTCATGATCCATATGTTGCCTGGTGAAAGTCTGTGTCGGCTTGTGTGATACTCGGTGGTGTTTCCGCAAATGAACGTGACGATAAGTACGAATCATGGGTGTATAGTGTCCATCTCTTCCCTTTCGTGTACTCTTTCCATCGCGTTATTGCTTCGTTTTTCATGGGGCTGTCGTGCGCCTGCCTTGATTGCGAAGTCCTTCTAATACGCTGGATCTTGTTTTATCTGAAGTTGCGCATCCTTTCAATTCATCTCCTCCCCTCCCTCCCCTCCTGCTCCTCTACTTCGTCTCCTTGTGAGAATAGTTAGGACTTCAGGAAAGCCTGCCTTCTTAAGGATACTGTGGCATTCATTGGCGCGAGTCTCAAAAAGATGAGTTTTCTGATAGAGCAAAACCTACATCCTGAGATACTGACCACCTTGTCCAGAAAAGACGAACACGATCCGAGTGTTTTGTCATTGCCTGGGCAGGTAGAGCTCTCTGAAGTTTGGTGATGAGATCCTCCTTCCAGTTTGCAAAAACAGCCAGTCAGTGTCCATAGATCTGTCGGCGCACCATCATTGTGTAAGCAATGTCCGCAAGACACAAGTCGCTTATGAGTTCTCGACAAAGTCCAAGTATTTTGAACCAAAATTTTCAAATGCAGAGTCATCCTTTGCACATCGACTAAGATAAGAATTAAAGTCTGAATTCAAAGCTAGAAAGCAACATCATGAGTCGGGGATGGCACACGCGCCCCTACGGGTGGGTCCGGTCAGTATTTGTTTGCCGAGTACTTGGTAACCACGGTTTATCAGTTGAAATGTCATAAAAGATCGTTCAACCTCTCTCAAAACTCATGCCCAATGTCCTCTACATCAGTGCCCATTACGCAAATTCAGTCTCATCTTGAGGAGGATATGTTCTTCTTGTGGATGAGATCACCCTTGAAGCTTTGTCAGCGTACGAATTCTCCTCTTCAGGCACGCCTGCTCGACATAGTGGCTTTGTTTTTGGCCACTGGTGAATCAAATCCCACTCTCGCCACATTCTGGTGGGAGAAAGGAGCCAAACTCTACATAGCAAAGAGTCCACCCTCTGACACTCAAAACGATTCCATCATCGCAAAAGCATTTTTTGACGACTTGAAACAGGCTCAGGGCTTCGAGAGTATGATCCCTTTTCTTGCTACGTATAGCCAGGCCAGCGTCAATAAGCGAATTCGTAATCTTCGCCAATCTCTGATGGCACATGAAATTTTCGGCAAATCAGACGCTACAGAAGACCCTGTCAATCGACTGAAGGACATCATTTTAACCTTCCAACCTCCGTTTGCTTTCGATGATTCCGAAAACGCGATAAGCACTTTTAAGGAGCTTGTTATAATCTCCCGAAGAGTGCTAGATGCCCACGATCTTGCCTTTTCTCATGGGTATGATGACGCACGTGCTTGTCGTCTGCAACGACACCTTGACAAAATGGCCCAATATCTCCGTGTCGGAGTCCTCATCAAATTCTGGAAGAAGCGCGGGAAACATATCGACGTCACCTGGGTTCCCGCTATTGAACTGGGTGGTACAGCTCGTACACTAAAGATGGATATGAGTCGATACTCGACCGTGATTTCTGGGAAATTCGCTTCGAGTCCCGAAGAACTTAGAGCCCACGTAATGTGGGTTTCTGAGATGATGAGATCCATCACAATCACTCCACACGTCCATGCAGAAGTTAGTTTGATTCTCTATGTATCTGAACAGGTTGGCTTGCGACAGTTGCAGGATGGTTCAGAGCTGCTCATTGGGAGCAACAAGGCCAGTTGTCTGGCATGTACATGTTGGAGGAGAGAGTTCAATTCTGCTCTTGGTACGAACTGGGAAACCACTTGTACCTATGGCGAAGATGCTGATGAGACGATCTGGAAAACCATCTTGAGCAACAGTTCACCACGCTTGGACTGGAGCATTCCTTACGTTGACAACGATCTGCCTCTACGTGGTATCGATCCAGGTACACTTCGTCGTTGCTACGAAGCTGTGGTCAACTGCGTCCAGAGCGAAGTGAAAGTATTGTTCCAAGAGGAGCTCGTCGCAGCCGATGAAAGAATTTCTTACATGAAGAACAGATCCGACTAGACATAAAATTAGACAGACATGATGGACATTTTTTCTGCTCCAAGTAATTTTCATATGTCTATAATTGAACTTTTACACCTTGTTAGTGTTGCGATCCTACTGTAAGTATTCCTTAACCCATTGTTGTTATCACATCACATTAAATCAAATTGCAATGTCCCAGAACATACAAGAACATATATTCCTCTATTCCATGTCGTGCAGAAATGCACACCATGGGAGGTAGGCACACAACCCACGTTCGGAGATTTAGGAAGTCATGGAAAACTAAATTCACCACACAACTAGTGATGTGCTGGCTTGGGCTTGAGGCCGCAGGCCACAGGCCAAGCTGAGCTGAGCCCATATAGGCCAGGCCAGGCTGGGCTTTCTTCAAAACTTGGGAGAGCCTGAAGCTCGGCTTTGAATTTTGAAAAGGCTGAGCCGTGGCCTCACAGCCACTGATTGTGATCATGATTTGCACCGGCATTTTTACTCTCCATTGCAGCAGCACTCTTACAGCCACCCAAAATTTCATCTGATTACGGATTCATCCATGGCTGGCAAGTGCACGCATGTTCCTTCAAGTCGACCTCCTGAAAATTCTTTAACATTGGACCACCTTCCCATGGCACCTGCCTCACCAGTGCCTGCAACTATTGACAAATCTGATTGTGAGACTATTGTTAACAAGCCATGATGCCAAACTATGCAGAAGACTCAAGATATTGACAAATTTTTTTAATGCACCACAAAAGCATGATGGAAAGACTCTTTGACTACCTATACTTACTACAGGCTGCAGCTTGGGCCCAAGCTGAGCTGGGCCAGGCCTGAGCCCCTCCTAAAGCCTGGCTTTGAATATGTACAAGCCTAAGCTTAATCAGGCTGAGCCAGGCCCTGCACAACACTACACACAACAATACCAAGTCCTCAGTATACCCCATTCCACCCCAGCAGTGCTTCAAGGAGCTGGATAACAACATACTGAAGTAACTAGTGATATCTTGGTGTAAAGTAGATAGTGGGTGGCTCCTCGACTGAGTATTACTGCAAAACGGCAATATATGTTGTCTTATCCTGGGCCACAGAGGCTGACTCTGTGAACTGTCTGTGACCCATAGAGATACCACCAAAAAAAAAAAAAAAGATAGGCAAAAAGACATGTTGTCTGTTCATGAACAGCGTGTTGGAAGATCAGACAAACAAAACAAGCCAGGCATTGTAGAAGTGTAGTTTCCTAGAGAAAAAACATTTAAATATCAAATGGGAACCCACCATATCCAAAATTACTACCAGTTTCAATCTCAATGATGAACAAACCAGAGCATTTAGAATAGTGGCTCACCATGCTGCTACTTCTAACCCTGAACAGTTGAGAATGTATATGGAGAGTATGGGGGCACTGGAAAAACACAGGTGCTTAAGGTGCTGTCTCAATACTTTGCAGCCCATGGAGAATCTCATAGGTTTGCAGTGGTTGCTTGTACTGGCACTGCAGCATCACTGTTAGGTGGATCGACTTACCATTATTTGTTTGGAATTAATGATATGGTACGTGACTCTCCAGCACAACTGGCTCAAGTAAAGTCATGCCTTATTGGGGTGCAATATGTATTTTTTGACGAAGTATCCATGTTGTCTTGTAGGGATATGTACAAGATATCAGCATGCCTTGCTCAGATTACAGGTCTGTTGCACCTCTCTTTTGGTGGTATGAACATGGTGTTTGCTGGCAATTTTGCCCAGCTGCCACCAGTAACTGGCTGTGAAAATGCAGCACTGTACAGTCACAGTATGGGTATGTGATCTATAGATCTGAACAAACAAAAGGCTGCATTGAGTAAAGCAGTTTGGCACCAGGTTACTACAGTAGTCATATTGAGACAGAATATAAGACAGACAATGCAAAGTCCAGACAACAAATCCTTTAGAATGGCCTCACTAACATGAGGTATTGAGCATGCACCAAAGACAATATTCAGTTCCTGGAGTCTCAGTAAGTCTCCAATCTTTCAGACTCCTCACTTCTCAATGATGAGTTCCATAATGTGTCTATCATAACCACACACAACATAGATAAAGATGCTGTCAATGTGGTTGGAAGTAGTAGATTTGCCCTGAAGAGTGGACTCAAGCTGACAAATTTCTTTAGCAAAGATACTGTACTTGACAAGGATGACAAGAGCACATGCAAAAGTAAAGGTTGAGGAGCATCAGATAGAAACAGAGTTCCTCTACACTCCTCTATTCAGAATATTCTATGGGAGCAGCCTCCTTCATCCACATCTGGTCAAGTTGCAGGCAAACTGTCGCTATGCATTGGCTTATCTATTATCATTAAGACTAACATTGCCATAGAGCTCTGTATCACAAATGGTCAAAAAGGTTACGTATATGGATAGACGTTGTGTATGGGTTCTGTTGGTCAACATATGATAGACATGCTATTTGTAAAACTGAAGAATCCACTGCACCATGTACAGATAGAAGGTTTTTCTGAAGACGTAGTACCAATAACTGAAAATGCAGTCTATCTAATGACCAAAAGATTATAATTTCATGATCACAAGTCAAAATACTCATCAACTATGCTATAACTGATTATGCTAGCCAAGGAAAGACTAGGCCTTTCAATCCTGTTGACTTGTTCAAATGTCAATCCCATCAGGCTTACTATACAGCACTGTCATGAAGTGCTATTGCAGCCAGTACTATTATAATACGTGGATTTGACAGAACCGTCATTTAAGGAAAAGCAACTGGTGCACTATGCAGAGTATACAGGCACCGTCCTTTCTCTATCAATCCTGCATATCCTTTGGGACCTCAATCCAAGGCCATCCCTTCTTCTGGAGTCAGTTAGCTCAGAGAGCCTCCTCATCTCATTTGTTGGGGAATTTGGGGTTGTCCAGGTCTCCCAGGAGCTTGTTAGGGCTCAGAATGTTGCCAGGATTGTTGATAGCTACGGCGGCATTGAGCTGGGCCTGGGGGTGGGCGCCACTGCTGGGGTTAGCATTGGGGAGACCACAACTTATTGGAGGGCAGACCAGGATTTCAACTCAGAGAGTTGGAGATTTCACCAGAGGACCAGGGTGGGCCTCCTCATGGGTTTCAGGGAGCCCAAGAGTTTGAGTATTTGCTGTGGTCTTCCCAGTAGTGCTGGTCAATCTGTATGACAAGGGCCTTATATCCATTATAGAAGGGTTGTTTTGGGGTGAGCTGGAGGATGTCCTTGATGTATTGTGGCAATGCATAGTGGAGGGCATACCAGAGGACGCTATAATTCCAACCTGTCTCATAAGCTTCCTTTTCAAAATATACAATGAAAGTGGTGAAGCATTCTTTGGAATGCATCTGGAAGTTGAAAAGGTTGTTCTTGGCCTCAGCCACAGTGTCGTAGATCCTGAACTTTCCAGAGAACTTGTCAACAAAGGCTTGCCAGTAGGAGAGTGCTGAGTTGTTGGGGTCAAACTAGATGAGGGCCATGTAGTAGTTGAAGGTGATCTCCTAGAGGTATGAGGTGGTGAAGGTGACCCTGGAGCTATCAACCTGGAATGTGAGCGGCTTTGCCTGAAACATATTAAGACATTGGGTTAGAAATGTACACCATTTCTGGGGGTCCTGGCCTGTAAACACGTTGGGTTTCTGGATATCCAAGTGCCCCTCATGAATGAGGGCATCATGGGCATCATCTGGTCCAGCTGCATTACAGGGAGGGGGTCCTGCATTGTAGTAGTAGTAATAATGGTTACCCCCTCTCCTCTCCATGGGAAGGAAAGGCACTGAGGGCAGGGCCTCATTCTCCCAGAGGGCCTCCTCCAGGTGGCTCATCTGGAGGTTCTTGGCCTGGGGGTCTGTTGTCCCAAGGAGGGTTGTTCCTGTCAGGGGGAGGCCCAAGTCTCCACATGGGGAGTAGCAGAGATGGTGGGCTGGTGGGCCATCCTTAGAGGTCAATGGGGATGGTGGAGGCAGTCAGGGATGATTCTGTGGTGCTGGGTCAATTTGCAGTGTTGGGCTGGGTGCTGGGTTGGATGCTGGGTTGCGTGGGAGATGTTCAACTCAGGAGGGTTGAGCTTGCATCAGGGGCCATGGGGGGTTCCACAGATTGAAGTGGGGTGGGGGGTTGCGATGGTGTCACGACCTCTTCTCTCCAGATCTACCCTGGGACACCCCTGGGACCCTCCCTCCGACCCCACAGGACGCGCCCTGCCATCACAACTACCAACACCGCCATCACCTGGCACCCCTGGCAACCCGCATCACAGACCCGGGATCAACCACCATCAATGATTGGATCATGCCAACTGCTTCTGTGCCATCACACATTATGGCTCCTTCCAAGCCAATCAATCACGCACTCCACACATGTGATCTCGGTATACAGTTCCTCTCCTGCTACTCAATGCCCCCCCTGGGACTTATCCCAGACAACCTGGAACCCCAGAGACCCGGATTAGTACTTATAGTGTAACTCCCCGTTGTATTCACTAGTCTTGATATTAACTTGAATTGTTGTGTGCCCTCTGCTTGATTGGTATGCACTGACTGGCATGCTTGAACAACCGTGTGCTCTAAAGTTTGGTATGTACTTTGCAACTTGCAATTTGTTAACCCGGTCTTGTCTTAGAACCCCTGGTTCATGACTCAACCCCCGCCTAACTCTCAGCCTCTAAAACCCAAAACCTCCGGACTAAGTTCCCTCTCCTGGGATTACTCCTGTCCGCATCTTGAGCTCTGGAGTCCTAGCCCCAGAGTTCCAGATACCTGAGTATCCATAGATCAAGTCCGCATTGTAAGGGCGTTGCTTTTCCAGAAAGCCCCCGACTCAGCTGAACCTGACATAATATCAAGACTCTCTCCTTACACCATTCTTAATGGCTACGTATACTCATACCTACTACCCCACAGGCTACCAGACTGACCCTTATGGGCGTCCAGTCCCTGATCACTACTCCGCACAGACCCCCCGCCTACCCACCTCTCCCATACAAACCCGCCCTGCCTACCCACCTCTCCCATACAAACCCCAATATCTCCACCACCACTGGGCCCCTGACCCATCCCTCTATGATCTGGGGCCCTCAGCCAGCTGGGCCCCTCCACCCAACCTAGCCATGGCATGACCCATGGAGGTCCCCTCGTACCGGAGCATCCTCAGGGGCCTGCCAAAGACCTCTCCAGTTCCCAGTGGACCTTGCCCGATTTCCCCAGCAAGGGCCCCTTTGCACCTACCCCCTACTATGGTTACCAGTGTCCTGCCCCCCAACCCTGGAGACCTCCCAACTACGACTATTCCCCTCAACACTACCCAACCACTGCCCCACCTGCTTGGACCCCTCCCTTGCCAATGGGACGATGATGCCTCGAGGAGTACAAATGGCAATGGGACGAAGTGCTCTGCTCACTCAGGATCTTGCCGGAGGACTTTGTGCAGTAGGCAAGGGCGCTACTCACAGAATTTGGACATGATGACTTTGAAGGCACTCTGGAGGACTGGGCCCATTGCTTGGTCAAATTTGGGGACCGCCTCATGCGAGGAGAACTTCAAGAGCAGACTATGGTAAAGTATAGATGCAACACAATCCTCTGCAAAGAGTTGCAACAACTGCTCAACAAAGTCCACACGTTTCCCTTCTCTTGACCCCTCAACGATCCCACGGACCCGAGTTGCTTGATTCACATCCAACAGGAACCCCCAGAACCGGCCCTGGCAGCCCCTGCGGTCCCCACTCTGGAGCAATGACAATGGGAAGAGTGACAAAATGCCTCAGCCATACTACGGTCCCTCACCCCAATGGGAGGGCTATTCAATCAGCCCGCTGCCCGCACGGTAGGCCTGTTGACTCGCCATAGGGCTAACTCCGTTCCTAGCATCTTTGAGACCTGGGGACAGCCTCAGAGACCCCTGGAACCGCTCCCATGAATAGACAATGCCAAACACCCATCCCCAGCGACCACCAGTAGACCCCAGGTGGACACCCCTAGCACAGATGACACGCTGTGCTACATCAATGAGCTCACTCGCAGCAACAACAAACAACACCCCGTGCCCACAACCATCCTGGCACCGCCTCCCACGTCTGCCCTGGCCCCTCCAGAGCCCAACTTCTGTCGCAACTCCCCGCCCCACTTTGACCTGCGGAACCCCCCACGGCCTCTGATGCAAGCGTGACCCTTTCAGGTTGAACGTCCTCCGCACAACCCGGTGCCTGATCCAGCACCCGGTCCTCCCCAGATCGACCTGACACCACTGAACTCTCCCTGACCGCCTCTGCCACCCCCAACCAAACCCCAAGGACAACCCCCAGGTTCCCCACCTCCACCACCTTCTGCATGGAGACCTGGCCCCCCCTGGCAGGAATGAACCCCTTTGGGACAATGGACCTCCCAGGCGCGGACCCCCAGGTAAGCCATCCAGAGGAGGCCCTCCAGGTGAGTGGGGTCCTGCTCTCGGTGCCTTTCCCCCACAAGGAGGGGGAAGTAACCACTATTACTACTACTACAATGCCGGCCCCCCTTCCTGCAATGCTGCCGGACCAGACGATGTTCATGATGCCCTCGCCCACGAAGGGCGTCTGGACATCTAAAAGCCCAACGCATTCACGGGCTGGGACCCCTGAAAATGGCGTACATTCCTCACCCAATGTCTTAACATGTTTCAGACAAAGCCACTCATGTTTCAGGTTGACAGCTTCCAGGTGGCCTTTGCCACCTTGTACCTCCAGGAGATCGCCTTCGACCACTACACGGCCCTCATCCAGTTTGACCCCAACAACCTAGCACTCTCCTGCTGGCAAGCTTTCGTCAATGAGTTTTCTGGGAAGTTCAGGATCTATGACACCATGGCTGAGGCTGAGGACAACCTCTTCAACCTCCGAATGCATTCCGAGGAACGCTTCACCACCTTCATTGTATGTTTTAAGAAGGAAGCTTACGAGACAGGCTGGAATTACAGCGCCCTCCAGTACGCCCTCCGCTGTGCACTGCCGCAACATATCAAGGACGTCCTCTAACTTGCTCCAAAACAACCCTTCTACAACGGATACAAGGCCCTCGTCATGCAGATCAACCAATGCTACTGGGAAGACCACAGCGAGTATTTGAACTCCTGAGCCTTCTGGAACCCTAGGGAAGGACCCCCATGGCTTTCCGGCGAAACCCCCAACCCCCAAAATCAAAACTACGGTTCCCCCACGTTCCCTGGCAGCCGACCCCTGGTGAGTTGTGGCCCGCCCAATATTAACCCCAGCAGCGGCACCTGCCTCCAGGCCCAACTCAATGCCGCTGTGGCTGTCAACAACCTGGGCGACGTGCCAAGCCCCAAGGAACCTCTGGAAGACCCTGAAGATCCTGACTTCGCTGACAAATGGGACGAAGAGGCCCTTCGGGCCAACCGGCTCCAGAAAAAGGGACAACTCTGGATCAAGGTTCTGAAGGATGTGCAGGAACGAGAAAGAAGGGAAGGTGTTTGCATACTCTGCGGTGAGAAAAACCATTTCATCTCCGAATGCCCCCAACTACAGGTTATGGGACGCGCCACCTGGACCTTCAAAGGGGAGGATGCCACCTACAAACTACGAGTTCACCTCCAACTTCCTGGTTACGCAACTTCACGGATCGACCCCAATGGTGCTGGGACTACCCTGGCTACACGACACAAACTCCAACATTGATTGGAGGATGCTCACCATGACCTTTCTGGGACCCAAAGACCACCCCTCGACCGCCATGCACCTCCAGGCCCTAAGGAGCGACCCGATGCCTGACACCCCCAGGGTGGCAACCGCGCCCCCCACCCATATGCCACAGATGCCCGTCCAAACCCGCAAGGCCCCTGATCGACCCCCAAACATTCCTCAGAACAGGTACAAAGGGCTGAACTACCTGGGCTGGTCTCAGACATGCGTCGAACCCACTCCAGCCTGTGAATCTGCAACCCCGATCGACCCAAACGCACTTGACATTAGGATCATTGGAGCTGCCCCCTTCGCCCGCCTCATGAAGGACAGAATCCCCACGTTTCAGCTACACACCTCGCCATCTCTCCCAGAAGAACACCTACAAGGGGATGCTATTCCTCCAGAGAAGAAAACTGAGGAGCAGATCCTCCAAGAAGTAGTTCCCCTGAAATATCACGAGTTTGCTGATGTATTCTCTGAAGGAGATGCTAAGGAGATTCCCCCTCACTGCCCCTATAACCATACAATTGATCTCAAGAAAGGAACCACCCCCCCTTTCAGGAAGGTATACAACATGTCGGAAGTTGAAGTCCAGGCCCTCAAGGACTACCTCAATGAAATGCTTGGAAAGAGATTCATCTGACCCTCCACCTCCACCGCCGGAGCTCCGGTTCTATTTGCCAAGAAGAAGGATGGCTCGCTATAACTCTGCATCAACTACTGGGGACTCAATAAGATCACCAAGAAAAACCGCTACCCGCTCCCGCTCATTGGCAATCTGGTCGATTGACTCCGCAGTGCCAAGGTTTATACAAAAATTGACCTCCGCTCCAGCTACAACAATGTCCGCATCGCCTGGGACATGAGTGGAAAACCGCATTCTGCATGTGGTATGGTCTGTTTGAGTACCTTGGGATGCCTTTTGGAATGACTAACTCCCCCGCCACGTTCCAATACTTCATGAACAACATTTTCCACGACATGAGCGACGTTTTTGTGATTGTCTACCTGGACAACATCCTCATCTACTCCAACTCGAAGGAGGACCACCAGAAGCATGTCTGGCAAGTTCTTGAATGCCTCCAGGAGCACAACCTCCACACCAAGCCCAAGAAGTGTTCATTCCACATGGAAGAGGTTGAGTATCTCGGCGTCATCGTATCCCCAAATGGTGTTTGCATGGATTTCCACAAGGTTGAGGCCATCGTTAACTGGCTGCAACCCTGGAATGTCAAGGAAGTACAATCCTTCTTGGGTTTCGCTAATTTCTACCAGAGGTTTATAGACAACTACTCCAGTATCACAAAATCCCTCAACTGGCTCATGTGCAAGGACGTTGCATGGAACTGGGACAGTAAGTGCCAGAGCGTCTTTAACCTGCTCAAGGAGGCTTTCACAGCCACCCCTGTACTCCGGCATTATGACTCCGCCCTCCTGATCATCCTAGAATGCAACGCCTTCAACTACACCATTGCCAGGATTCTCTCGCAGATGGGATCCAATGGTGGGGAGCCCTGGCCAGTCGCCTTCTACACCCGGTCCATGATTGACACTGAGCTTAACTACAACATCTACAATAAGGAGCTCCTTGCCATTGTTGAGGCCTTCAAACAATGGCAAGCCTACCTTGAGGGAGCCCAGCACCGGATCCAGGTCTACTCGGATCACAACAACCTGCAGTACTTCACCACAACCAAGCAACTTAGCCGACGACAGGCCTGATGGTCTGAGATCCTCTTGGAGTACAACTTCACAATCCAGTACTGCCCAGGATGACTTGGAGCTAAACCCAATGCCCTTACCCAACGACCAGATGTCTACCCCAAGAAGTCGTTCAAGGCAGAGTGCAATGCATTCAATCATTGCATGGTGATCCCTCCAGAACATCTGAATGCCGTACTGATTTTAAACAATGAAGGGACCCTGAGCCAGATCTGCCGTGCTCCCGAGACAAGTACTTCACCGACCATGACCCCCGCAACCCCCCCGACAGAACTGACCAGGACCCCGCCTTCTCCTTGTCCCCCAATGAAAAGCTCCTCCTCCAGGATGGCCGCATCTACGTCCCGGATCACGCCCAACTTTGCTATGACGTTCTCTGCCAGCACCATGACCACAAGCTCTGGGGACACCTTGGGATACATAAGACCCTCCAACTCGTCTCCCAGACTTACTTTTGGCCAGGGCTGAAGAAGGATGTGACCCGCTACATTCAATTGTGTGAATTCTGCCTCCAGGCCAAGGTCCCCCGGCACCGACCCTACGGACTCCTGAGACCTTTGCCAGTTGGACGACACCCCTGGTCTTCCATATCCCTGGATCACATCGTCTGAAACAAAGTCAAGTATTGCTTAGCCTTACAGTCACACCACGGAACCAGATCGATAGTCGATTCTAGTACTACGAGTTATGACAGTAAAATTGGCTGCCTTATGTAAGGCAGCCAGCTAGTATGTAAAGTAATAATAAATAATTAATATAATGGTCTATTGATTATTTGGCTATACTAAGGATATATTACATGCTCCCCTTTGAGACTGGTAATCAGTCTCGATGTATGGAGGGACAAGTTGTCCAGTTCAATAAGTAGTTCAATGTGGAGGAACTTTGGTCCTCCACAGCTCAAGAATGTCCAGGTTATCTGTCAAAAAATACAACGCTGATGTTAACCGACAGTATGAATTGAAAAAGAGATGAGCCACCTACAATAATTACGCAGACGGCGGACATGACAACTCGCTGGCCATATCGATCCTCATCTCAGTGTCAACATTAACCAAGGATAATGAGGCAATGGGGCCCGACAATGTTGAGGCTGTAGGAGCCTGAACTGACGTGACAGTATGCGAAGGAGAAGGGGGATATGGCCCGTGTTGAGAATGGCGTTGCCACAAATCTCAACAGTTGGGGTTCATCCCCATGGGATAGTACAGTCCACTTTCAAGGTACTCATGACCTTGAGCGAACTCGCGGGCTAGCAAAGCGTGAAGATGAATCATATCGTCATCTGTGGGCAATTGCCAATTGTCCCACCATGTAATGGCCGGAGGCTCTCCATAGATGTCCAGTCAACGATGGCGTTCATTGTCAACCTCACGGAACTGGTTGATGGATGCTGTGGCCGCAAGAAACTGGTTTTCAAGGTAGACCATGCTGAAGGTATAGGCATGGTCTACCCATTCTACGGGTATGCGGTTGGCTATCATAGCATGAAGCACGTCAGCATCGGTGATGTTGATGGCATTAGCCGCGTCAAAATGTGGGGGTCGGAACTGGACATCAGTCCAGCTCATTGGTACGAATGGGGTGCTAGGATTAGCGGCGTCGTAATCAGCGACCGCCTCACAATACATTCCAGGACGTGCGAGAATCAAGGCCAACAGCCTTGCAAAGTGTTCCCGTGCTCTTCCCGAGGGAGACAGTCCGTGCGTAAGGACGTGTCCCAACAGAGTACGCCAGTGAATGCGATATGCTCGATCCACTGCAATGCTGTACACTGAATTCATCATTCCTGGTCGGCAGAAGTAGAGTACATTTTGCGCCAGTTTGTCCAGATCGAAGGTGAAATGTACACCTTCAGAATCAAACCTGGTGAGCGTAAAAAATGGTCTCCCGGCTCGGTCCTTCCATCGCAGGTACCCGTCTGGAGTTGGCATGACCACGATGTTCATGTGATGGGAGGACAGATCCAGAGGGGGCGAAATGTGTTCGTACTCTGGTGTACACACCAGAGTCATCGTCCTATCCCTCATCGTAGTGTAATAATTAATACTGATGCGCTGAAACTCACGCAACAGATAGTAGGCTTCAGTGCGCAGTGACACTGACTTGAACTTGTTCTGCAAAAGCTCATGGAGCTTTTGCAACTGCTGGGGATTCATCAGGAATCCTCTCGGCACCACACGGTCCAGCTCCTTCGAGGTATGATGATACCTCTCTCCTTTCTCCTTCTCACATGTCTTTGTGGCTAAGGCTTCATTGCTCACAAATACCGTATTTGTGAGCCGGGAGTAATAAAAGTGGTGGTCAAGTGCCCTGCCGTAGAACCAATTTGACCGCTCCACTGACGTCCCACTGACGAACACGCCTAGGCCATCAGGAATACGGCCTGTGGCCTGCTCCTCCTGGTCTTTATCAACCTTCGCCTGCTGGGCAGACTCGTGCTTCCTCCGAGCCTCTCTCTTGCGTTTTTTGTCTAAACGCACTTGGCGTATAGCGGGAGTTTCTCCTTCTGAGGGGGTCTTGTCTGATGACTCCCTGTAATCACTCCCATCGCTCAGTTCATTCAGACCAAGCACAGCTAATGTCAGGAGTCGCCCTTCTACTTCAGCATCTGTTCTCGTGTCCTTTATGGGGACCGCAGACGCATACGCCCTCAGTGGTGCCTCAAACTGCACCACTGCTCCAAACCACATCACTACTCTGTCTGCTCCTTGTGGGACATCTGCTCCAAACTCCACTTCCAACAGGACCACCTCATCCTGCCGCTTTGTCCCTGACTGCTGGGAGGGCACATGTGTTGATGAGGACAATCCTCATAAACTAGTGTCATCCTCCACAAGCTCGTCATGTAACTCAGCCAGAATCGGAGTGAGTTCTCCAGATTCCCGCACCCCAACCTCCGGTACTGCATCACGCACTCTGAGGCATTTTGCCTCAGGCTGCTCCTCCTCCGACAACGGACGCTGATAGGCTTCTACTCAGACTGAGCACATCAAGGGACATTATAGGCCAACCAACACTTGACGTACTGAGGACTCTAGCGACCAGTTGGAAATATAGAGCAGCCCTAGCTCTGGCAACCTACTACAGGAGTTAGACATTTATCCTAACCACTAGCTACCAAGCCTTCAGCACACTCCATTCACCTATCCCAAGGACGAAGGAGGCTCATAACGTATAGCGCTAACACAATGGTGGGAGAGGACTCTAACTAAACCCCAATCACTTCCAGAAGGAGCCAGCAGCAGGCACTGCCATTTGACGAGGCACTTCAATCAGAAGTCTAAAAGGATCAATGACGGCGGCACTGGATATACTTAAATCTGACATCTGGACCTGTCAGGAACTGATACAATGTGTAGTGCTGACATTAGCGCTCACAGCGTCTGTTGAGGATTTTCTGACCATACCCCGGAATAGCCTGGCCAATTGGAGTTATAATAAAAGTGAGCAGACTCATGCAATTCTAAGCCAATATAGAGTCGCCGCTGGTCGCCGTTGGTCAGAACGCTGTTGGTCGTCGTCATCCATGTGCAAAAGGTCGCCATTGACAGGTCGCCGTTAGAGAAAACCACAAGGAGAGGCACTAGGAGGTAGCGCCACAGATGGACTTGTATTTTGGCAAACACGGTAGTGCATAGTATATAAAATAGCTACTTTACATGTATATAACAACAAATCGTAACCTCTTGCACACGGACAGTTACACTTAGCATTCAAATTGCACTAGCTTCCTTTGACTTCGTCACTAAGTTGGGTGCTAGCCTTGTCTATCTCGTCTTCGTCGTTTACAGTGCCACCTACAGGCACAATACGCTGCGCTACTCGTCTTTTCTTCAATATCTTTGTCTAAACTATGACGCTTACCGTCTGCCAGATAGCCCCCGAAGCGCTATAATCTAGCGCATCATTTTACCACCTCCACTTGAGCACACCGGGACCCTGTCAGGACTCCTCACAACTATGCACGCCAAGCACTGGAGACAGTGTTGTACTGCGTATACGTCCAGCGCACCCAACCACAGTAGGCGTCATCAACGCTTCTTCATGGCGTTCATGAATGTTTTAATAGTATTGTTGTTATGCTGCTGCAGCATAACAATCTCATCGAGCAGGCCGAGGTTGTCCAAATTGGGCTGGGTTCTGCCCAAACTAGGACACCACTGGATACGACGCCACAGTCGGCATCGTTACAGGCTGCTGAATGTTTTGCTGGGGGCGATCCCTCCCTCCTCCAGAACCCTGTGGGTTCTGAGGCTGCTGCTCACTGGTCGTACGCTGGTAAGGGTACGACATGGTACTATGAAAATATCAATGTGTCGGTGGGAAAAAACACACTAAATTCCCCATCAACAGGTTACATAACCTGATCCGACTGTCAACTCTGCATCACAATCCGCATTATCTCATCAGATGGATGAATCTCCATCTTATCTATCTGACACAACCGTGATCCGATCTGGATCAGATACTCAGTTGATCCGAGCTCTGACTGATCTGGCCTACATCTTATCACTGCCATCAATCTAAGCATGTGAGCGCTTAGCAAGCTGATTTGGGCGCTTCACACCCTGCAGTTCTAAGTATTGATCCAACGCTGCCAACTTAGCACATGTGTAATACGACTCCCATGTCGTATCACCCACACTCCATCATACCTCGAATTTGAGGTGCATCCCTTCCTGCCACCGATGGCCCAGGATGTCCTTAACGAACCATTCCTGTTTGTCACTGGCACCAAAATCATATGGCTCGGGAGTCATCCGATTAGGGAACATAGCATCATTGTTTGCGTTATATCGCCTAAGTAACAATACATGAAACTTAGGCACAATCTGACATGCTTGCAGAGCTGCAGGCAGCTCCAGAACATAGTTCGATGTGCTTGGTTCCACAACCAAGACTCTGTATGGTCCAATGAATTTTGGACACAACTTTCTCGCCCTTCCTTTTGGAAGATTCAAGTTTTCTGTCGACAGATATACTAACATCCCAGGCATTAGTTCTGGTTCCTCACTCCGCCTATCATTTGCATGTCATGCCTGTATAACACGCGGCAATGATAGTGTCGTGTGCATTGGCTAGATTCTCCAATGCTTGCCATGCAAAGTCCTTCACCCCCTTGTGAACGACTCTGTCTGTCCTTAGTTCGTGCAGCATGGAGGGCATGTATCCTCCATTGAGCTCGAACGGCACATATTTCGTGGTTTCTGACACACTCACATTAATTGCAAACTTGGTTAGTGGTATCCTCTCTATCCAGTTGCGTTGGTCCGATCAGACCACTGTACGAAAGATCTGGGCAATACTTCTATTTGCTTGCTCTGTCTGTCCATCCGTCTGCAGATGAAACGATGTAGACATGAGCAATTTAGCTCCCAAGAGCTTGTGAAGTTCTCGCCACCAGTGAGACATAAACTTTGTGTCTCAATCACTCATGATTGAACTTGGAAGGCCATGTAGCCTTACAATCTCCTTCAAGTAGATCCAGGATAATGCGGACGCAGTAATGGTTGTGTGCACCGGTATCAAGTGCACCATACTGGTCATTTGGCAAATAACCACCCAAAGGTAGTTATAACCTTTGGACTCGGGGAATGGACCAACAAAGTCCATTCCAATGGAGTCCCACGGCTTTGTCGAGATGGGGAGGGAATGCAACTTCCCTGCTGGCTTCCTATTGCTGGTCTTTGACCACTGGCAGACCTCGCAGGTCTGGCAGAAATGCATCACTTCTTTCTGCATCTGAGGCCACCAGTACCATTGCCCCAGGTATTCCAGTATTTTGTTGATTCCAAAATGACCAACAACCTCATGTGCTTGAGTGACAATCTGCGTGATCAATGTTTGGTCGCGTGGTAACACACACCACGTCATGCCCTCTAACATTCATTATCCAGACCAGTCCTTTCTCATCCATGCTGAAGCGTGGGTGGGCGTCTGCATTCTGCCAGATTTCAGTGTAGAACACATCGTGGCTATAACCCCTCAGTATCTTCCATAGATACTCATCAGTTTGAGGAACAGGAGGGTTACGATACTCTCCTGTAGGCAATAACACGTCAGCGAGCATAATGTCATGGCCATACGGTCTATGACTGCTCCCTGTCTTGCTTTGGCGTGGCATTGTCGCCTCCTTTGGCTGAGCCTGCTCTAGTTGCTCAGCTTCTATGTCTCGGCCCTCTTGCCGCTCTTGCAGTCGTCGACTGCATCGCAGTTCAGTCGCTTGCATAGCACAAAGCTCAACCACATGCTCCTTTACCTCTTTGTAGCGATGGTATGGAAGATCATCGCCCTGGGGATCAATACGAATATCTGCATCAACATAATCATGCGTATCATGGTTTTCACCAACTCTATCGCTCTCAAAATACCTCGAGAGACAGTCCGCTACCTTGTTCAGTTTGCCTTTGTAACCTGAGTTACGAGTTAGAACTATCTTGTGTGTATCACACAAGTGCTAAATCAGACTGCAGTATTGGATTTGACTAGTACTTGGAGTGAAAACAAGATGTTATCTTATGTAATACTCTATTAAACGATTATAGCGTCGTTGACGCTTGCAACATGGATGACTCCATTACATACCCCCCAATGAGACCGAATACTCGGTCTTTAGAAAGGGAGGTAGAGCGAGATAAAGGATGCACAATAGTGCAAACAACAGATGAATAACACGCGTATGGCGTGGCTGCAAGGTGTTAGCATTCATGCGCAGTGTAGATGTGTCTTTGGGACACAATAAGAAGCAGTCCTTATCAGACAAGGGCACAGGTTGTGCCAGCAGTAGATAGAAAATGTTTATGTATAAACAAATCAAGAAAACAAAAAAGAGTGACCCTTCCTCTGGGTCCGCTGTATATACACGTGACTCTAAAGTGTGTATCAGCTGGAATGGTTCAAGTGGAATACTCGGAAGTACATACACAATAAAGTATTAACATGGGTCTAGGACCCGGATGACGATGCTCCCGCAACCGTGCCCGTCTCAGTTACCATTGACTCCTCCTCCAGTGCGACGTTAATCGCGGGAGGGGGAGGCGCTGATTCCGTCCTTGGTGGGGTTATAGGCCCCTTGACTGCAGGCGTGTCTACCACCATAGGCTCGATTAGTGCGACGTTAATCGCTAAAGCTGTGGTGGTGAGCGTACCCTGCTCTGCCGTGCGTGACAGGAGATTGACCCGGCCTGGGTCCATGTCAGCTGTGGGCAGATCATGCGCTGCCGTGCATTTTAGGAGGCTGACCCAATTCGGGTCCATGCCAATCAAATAATAGAGGCTGTTGGCCTCAGGGTTTTCCGGGAGCTTGCTCTCCTCGTGATGCTTGAACATAAGACGATAGTGATTGTCTTCAGTCATCTCCCGCCATCCATTCCATTGCGGGATTGTGGCAGGGGTGCCATACTTGGAGAGGCGCTCCATGCACTTGTCATTGACCTGTTTGAAGATGTCCATTGACATTGTGGGGGAATGGAACTGCTGTTCCAGGAAGACTACGCCGTACATGTACGCGTGGTCCACCCATTCCAGCGGGATCCGGTTGTGTAGAAGGACGCGTAACATGTCGTCATCAGAGAAGTTCCGTGCATGGTCGTCGGGCACGTGAACTTGGTGAATCTTGAGCTGCGGCCCACATTGGGGCTCAAATGGCTGCTCGGGGAACATGGCGTCATACGAGGCAATTGCCTCTTGATAAAGCCCTGGACGGGCCACAACGAGGGTCATGCGCTGCACGATCACCGGCTTGGCTGCGCTGTTAGCGCACAGAGCTCGACATAAGGCAAACCCAAAGAGGGTCCGCCAGTGCATGCGATAGGCATGATCCACGGCGATACCTTGATAGGTATTTTCCAACCCAGGTCGGCCAAAGACCAGCGCGTACTGCGCCAGCTGGTCGAGGTTGAACGGTGTGGCTGGATCCTGAGCGTGCATTACACGCAACGCCGTGGTGCCATCATCTTTTGTGCGCAAGAAGCGCCCTGGAATGTGTCATCGCTTGACAAGAGCGAGGTCTTCAGGGCCCTGCATCAGGTTGACGAGGTCCTGGTACCGAGGCTCCTTCATCAGAAGCTGCATGGTTCAATCATGCAGAGCCTCAACTGTCTGCTGTGCGAACATATGGAGCTCTGTGATCAACATGTATGCAACGATTCTGTCACGACGTGGGACGTGCACATTGATGTAGTACTTATAGAGCCGGTCCAGCTCTAGCAGAGTGCGGGGAAGGCCACGCGGGGCATGCTTATACACAATCATACCCAGAATGTGGGCACAATGGCCAGAAGAATACTCATATGACGCCGCTCTATTGGTGTCAGCTCCCATCAGCACCGTATTTGTGGCATACAAATAATAGGTGCAATGGCTGAGTGCTCCTCTAAAGCACGAATTCATTTGCTCGATATCAAGTGGCCCCCACACCTTCACTCCCAAGCCATCGGAGATCCTCCCCGAGAATTCATCCTCGGCCCTATACTTCTGGGCCTTTAGCTCCTTGGCGCAAATCGCCTTCTTCTTTGCAATGCGCTTATTGCGCAATACTCGTTGGAATCAGTCCGTGGCTGATTCCCCCTCCTCCCCGTCCTCCTCCAGTCGCTCTCATCAGACAGGGATGGTACTGGTGCTTTGCCTTTTTCAGGCACGGTCTTCCCTCTCGAGGTCGCCACCAGACCATCATACTGCTCCAGCGTGCGGGGGTCTGGGGTCAATACGACCACGGGGTAGTGTTCTGGTGGGGCCGGTACAAACACCGGCAGCATAAACAGCATCTGGACTTCTCCTGCTCATGTGGGAATGCCAGCAGGAAAGATTATAACCTCCAATTTAGAGGCATTGAGAGGCGGCTTGCAGCCGCAGCGCTGACAAGACGGCCCCGACTTGGTTGGGGCGGACAATTTTAGTTGTGGCTGAGCCACCGGAGGAGCAGGCGCATTTCGCGCCAGAGTTCTCCCTCCAGGCTCAGCATGAGGAGTGACGGTAACAGGCGCTCTTGGCGCCACAGCGACGGTTTTGGGCCCCCTAGGTGGGGCCCGGGATGATGCGGATTCCCGCTGGCCCAGGGACAGACCTGCCAAGGGTTCACTGACTGCATTCAGCAACTCTAAGGAGGCCTGAGGGCCCGACTCAGGTAACCGTGATGACGAAGCCACAGGCTGAGCAGGAATTGCGCGTCCAATGGCATCCTTGCCTGTGGAGGGTCAACCGGTTGACTGGGCTGATATTTAGCCCTCTTGACCTCGGCGGTCAGTTCCTCACCCATGGCGATTTTGCGCTTAGACGCACGTTTGATCTGTTTCAGCGCTGCGACGCGCTGCCTCTTCATCAGCTCGATCTGGTCGAGCAATCCCTCCATCACCATCATGGCCAGACTGTCCTGCAGGAAGGACGCAGTTGCAGGGACTGGCTATCCCGCTGCTTCTAGTCTGCCCAACAGCACGTCTGACACTGGTAACCTCTGCACTTGTGGCGCAGGCTCCTCATACGGCTCTGCCACAGGCCAATGCGCCCATGGTACTGATGGCGGCCCCATCACCGCACCCGCATACGTCAGATTCAACGCAGCTGAGCATGACAACGGTTCCTGGTAGTAGCGCTCGTGGTGTGTGCTGTCCTCCGGATGCCCATAGCGCCCTTCGTCGTCGACCTCCATCTCTTGCGAGTGGAGGGGCGTCTGGTAAGGGAGCGGCTCATCACGGCCTGGGTAGGCCATGCCCGCTGACTGAAACTGGCTTGCCGCCGGATATGGCAGCTGCCTCTGGTACTGAGTTGACATTTGTATATTTGGGGGTCTCCCCCCTCCACTAGAGCCTTGCCGGCTCTGATCACTCTTTTGCAGCCCCCAATAGGCCATTTTCACTAGACACATAGACTACATGTATTGGGACTGAGAAAAGAAAGAAAAAAAACAATCTCCCAACTCCGCTAGTGGTGTAAACAACCACAATTACATGCCACCCGGCCTCTCACCAGCGATCAAAGTGGACTTCATCTACATTCCACCACCACACGCACATTACGCGCGTTTTGCTAGCTGTTGAGGGTGTTTCACGCCCTGCAACTCTAGATACCTGTCCATCGCTGCAAGGTCTTTGCAGTTCACTAGTGGTTCCCAGGTAGTATCACCTAAGCTCCACCTTACCTCGAATTCAAGGCTTCCTTTTGTCCACCGATGACCTATGAGGTCATCTACAAACCACTCCTGGTCATTGCCAGTTCCAAAGTCATACGGCTCTGGAGTTGCGCGGTTAGGGAAGAGCGCATCACTACTGACCATATATGGTCACAATAGCAACACGTGAAACTTGGGCACTATCCTGCGCGCTTGCAGTGCCTGGGGTAGTTCCAGCACGTAGTTAGACGTGCTCGGCTCCGCCTCAAGGACTTTATATGGTCCAATCCACTTTGTACACAACTTACTCGCCCTGCCTTTTGGCAGGTTCAAGTTCTTTGTCGAAAGGTACACTAGGCTCCCTTTCTCGATGTCCAGCTCATCACGTCTGCGATTATTCGTATGTTTGGTCTGCCATACACGCGATTCTATAATCGCGTCATGGGCATCTGCCAGATTCCTTAGCGCATTGCGTGCAAACTGCTTTACTCCCACATGAATAACTTCGTCCGTACAAAGTTCACGAATCATGGATGGCATGTAGCCATTGTTGAGTTCAAAGGGTGAATACCCTGTAGTTTCTGATATGCTTGCGTTTATCACGAATTCCACAAGGGGACATCTATCCACCCAGTCCTTCTGATTAGGATGTACGAACGCTCGCAGGATTTGCGCAATATTTCTATTTGCGTGTTCAGTTTGACCATCCATTTGCGGATGAAACGACGTTGACATGAGCAACTTTGCTCTCAGCAGTTTGTGCAACTCCTTCCACCATTTGGAAGTGAACTTAGCATCTCGATTGCTTACAATCGAACTTGGCAGTCCATGGAGGCGTACTATCTCCTTGAGATAGATCCACCACAAGTCTGACGCTGTCATGGTGGTTCTCACCGGAATGAGATGGACCATACTGGTCATTCTGCAGATCACTACCCACAGGTAGTTAAAGCCTTTCGACTCAGGAAACGGACCTATAAAGTCCATCCCAATCGAATCCCAAGGTTTGACCGGTATAGGTAGCGAGTGAAGCTTTCCTGGTGGCTTCAATGTCGAGACTTTCGACTGTTGACATAGCTCGCATGTTGAGCAAAATTGGCTCGTCTCTTTGGCCATTTGCAGCCACCAGTACCAGCATCGCACATAGTCCAGCATTTTCTGAGTTCCAAAGTGGCCCACTACTCTATGGGCCTGGTCCAGGATAGTCGTAATCAACGACCTCTCCCAGGGAATGCAGATGACTTTGGATCCCATGGGTCTGGTAAGGTAGACGAGCTGCTGCTCCACCTTGAAGCATGGATGCGCTTGGATATTGTTCAGAATCTCTAAGAAGAGATTATCATCCTTGTATCCTTGCTGGATACGTGTGCGGAATTGCGCATTGCCTAAGTCGGCCAGTGCAGGCATATGGTCCTGTGACTCCAGCGCTTGCTGGAGCATCATACCAGTACCTTCCGTAGGCACCCCTTGCCTTGTCTCTTCACTTGGCTGAGGCGCCTCATGATCCACTAGCACCTGGGCTTCGATATCACGAGTCTCTCGCTGTTCGTGCAGTCGCTTACTGCGATGTGTTTCCTGCACTTGCATGGCACGTAGCTCGACCCTATGTTCCCTGATTTTGTGGAATCGATGCAGAGGCAAATTCTTGCCCTCTGGGTCAATACGTTTGTCCACCTGGACATAGTCATGCGCGTCATGGACGTCATCTCGAGTATCACTCTCAAAATATTGAGACAGGCAATCCGCGACTTTGTTCAATTCACCTTTTACATAGGTGATGTTGAACTGGTACCGCGACATATAGTCAATCCAGCGACGTTGTCGCAGAGACAGGTGCACCTGAGTCTTGAAGAACTCTAGTGCTTTGTGATCTGTAATAATGTGGATCTTATATCCCATCAGTTTATCCTCCCACTTTAGGAGGGCTTCCAGGATGGCAAGTGTTTCTAACTCATGCACAGCATAATTCTGCTGAGCAGCAGTGAATTTATGGGACATAAATCCTGCTGGTCGGCAAGTCTGCCATGTTTTACCCTGGCCAAACATGGCCCCAACCCCAGTCTTTGATGCATCGCAAATGAGCCAGATGGGCTCGTTGATGTGTGGGTCAACTGGCCAGATGACTGGCGTTTTCGTGCATATGCGCTTAATCATCTCAAAACACTGCTGATGCAGTGGTCTCCAATGAAACAGTGACCCATTCTGGGTCATGGCCATAAGTGGCCCAGTGTATGCAGTGATGTCTGGCAAGAAGTTGCCAATATAGTTCACCAGTCTGACAAATTGTTGGATATCATTATATGTGCGTGGAGTACGCCACTCTCGGATTTGGTCGAGCTTATCCGTATCCAGATGAATGCCCTTCTCGTCAATGACGTGACCAAGACAATCTATACTTGTTGCATACAACTCGCACTTCTTCCATTTGAGATAGAGACTGGCCTTCCGTAGCCGTTCAAATACGACTCGTAGGTGCTGCTCATGCTCCTCAATGGAGTCAGAAAATATGAATATATCATCTAAATAGACGTGCATAAACTTCCCAATTACATCTCGGAAGAT
>QGOA01006196.1:0-10259 GCA_003313075.1 Termitomyces sp. MG16
TGTATTTAGGGATTGGGAGAGCATTTGTGGGGCCAAAGACACCCCGCGAGATACCTCAGAGTTACAGGGCACTGAAGCTCGCTCTTTACCTTTTTCTTCAACATTAAGAGGCGCCATTGAGTCATTCTGTGTGTCCGAAGGAAGGGACATTGGGTCCTGAGCGTCACCCTGTGGGACATCATCTTCCGTTATCTCCATCTTGTCCTTTGTGTTTCCTCCTTTCACAGGACTTGCCATTACGCTTGGCAAGCTCGTCTTACGACTAGCTTTATGCATAGTCCTCGCCCTCATAGCACCAGAAAATATGCCATTTCCAGAACCGAAAATTCGAGGTCTTGTTTTTGATGGCTGCCCAGGCACTTTGATACCACCCATACCACGCATCCGAGACTCAGAACCGAGAGAACCAACCATAAACTTCCCCGTCAAGGAAGAACGGGGCTCGTTGAATGGGGTGCGTTGCACCGGATAGGAGCCGTCTGCCTCTCCTTGAGAAGAGGACGCGGCCTTTGAATCCTCAGAACTAGATGTTTTTAGAGAACTGTCATCTTTGCTTGTTTCCTTGATTTCAATGCTTGAATCTGGATCGTCCCTATTGAATCCCATACTGGTATTGGGGCGTTCAGGAGGTCGTTGCTGAAGCTTCTCTAGAGCACTTGAAAGTGTAGATAGGGATGAACCCTCGAGAGTACTGTACGAAGTCAATGATCGGGATAGGCTTGCTGATGGAATATCGCATTGTCAGTTAGCCAATCTTGACTAGTAAAGTCGTGATACTAACCTCGAGGCCGCGAGACCATGGACACCGATCGTCCGAGTTTGTTCGGCGATGAGCCTCTTGGCTTCGAAAAACTCAATTTCCTAGGAGAAACCTGCTTGGTCAGGGCCGATTTCGTGGGTTGTGCAAACGAGCTCTTTCGTGTTTTCGCATTCTGTTGCACATGATCGAGTTTCATCGGTGATCCTGGCAATAACAATGTACCGGTAGATTCTGTCGAGAGGTTAGGTGAATTAGACGTCGACGGTACCGTGTTTGGTGGGACTTCGTCGCTGGACTTGCTCGAAGAGCCTGATGCAACAACGTCGGGTAAGCGGGTGGTGAGCGACTTCTTTGGTAATACTTGTTTCCCCGTTGCTTTCGTTGGAGGAGCTTTTGGTACCTCAGAAACCTTCTGACTTCGTTTTAACGAGACACTTCTTGTGATGCGAGTTGGAGCTGGAATTGAACTTGGTTTCCTCGTTGGAATGTGGACTTTTGTCGAAGTAGGCTTTGTCTGTGGAGGATCGACTGGTTTCTCGATTGGTCGAGGTTCAACAGAGGAAGTCGCTAAGTTAGAGGGCTCGGCATGTGCAGTAGAAGTTGCAACATCAGCATCCGCAACGGGACGAACGTCTTCTGTGGGAGGCCGGTTGACTGCGTCTTCCATAACAGACACATGCGACTCACTACCTGGGATCCCAACCGGAACATCGGGCGCGACTGAAAGGCCAAGTTCCACTGATCCTGCAGGTTGTGTTGGTACAGAAACATCAGCTTTCATTGGTACGTCAGGTTCAACTGCAAAACCAATGCTCTCCATGGAAACATCCTGGACAAGTGGAGTGGTCGAGCGTGCGGAATGAGCGGGACGAGCGGGAGAAGGCGATCGTAGAAGGAAGGAGGAAGGTGGTGGACTAGGCTCCTTCTCGACCTCTGGAGAGGGTGAGGGTATAACAGGCAAAGGCGGCTTCGGTTTCGGTTTCGGTGCCATTTTAGGCTTCATCTTGCTTTTGAGAGATGGTTTGGATGGAGATACTTCCTCAGCTTTGCCTTGGTCAAGTTTTTTCCTTTTTTGCGGGGGTTTGGATGATTTGAGACCAGTATAGGATGAAGACGTGGACTTTGGAACAGTGGCCTTTCCTTTTCCTTTACCCTTCACCTGCTCCTTGCTTTCGCGTGCATTTGCCATAAGGACCGTAAAAGCATTGTTGGCTCGAGGACCTGTAGCCACAGATTGAGAAGATGAAGAAGCAACAGGTCTTTTGACAGGTTGTAGAGGCTTTGTTGCGGAGAGCACAAGATTTGTTGAGCTTGAGGGCCGGGGAAGTCTGCTTTTTGTTGTCGTAGCGAGGCCTAGCGGTGGTTTCAAGGGTGAGAATGACGAACCGGCAACCTGAACCTGTCATATCTTAGTTTGATTAAACAGCAGTGAATGACATACTGACCTCCTCCGGAGGGCTGATCGCTGATCTTGATGCTACATATCTAATGTCCTCGGAAGCAGAATTCGAAGGTAAAGGCGTGTCCGAGATGGGTGTCAGCGGAGATAAGGGAGATAACTCTTTCAATGGGGTAGCTGGGGGCTCTACAATGACAGAAAGTACGAGCGGAGTTGGTCGTTTCTTGGAAGGTGTCGGCGGAGGTATTGGCTCCTCTAGAATAATACCAGATGTTAACTTATTCTCGGCGGGCGGGACGTCAGCAATCAAGTTCTTGCTGTCACACGTTATTGGCTGGGGTATTGGGATGAAGCCTTGCTCGTCGTTCGTCGTAGAATCTGCCTCATCCTGAATGGCGTCCAACTTGACAGACACCGCAGGTCTAGGAAAGATGCGCAGCTCGCGTTCTTTTGATGGAGAAACAGACTTCTGTCGGCGAGGCGATGCTGGCGGATTCCTTAGGTCAATGTGCACGATGCCGGAAGGCAATGACGATGGGAATAGAGGGACAGATCGCGCTCTTCCTATGCCAGTCAATTCAGTTCCGCCGCATATGTTTCCTGACGACGCGTCAGTACTAGAACCATTGGTGGTACCTGAGCGTGCACGCGTTGCATCCTTGCTGTACGTAGGTTGAGATAGGCTGCGCGTATGGGCGGGACGAGACGAGAGGACCTGTGTTGTCTTGTTGAAAGGCTGAGGATTGCGTGGGAGTACTTCCTCATCATCGAGCTTCGTTCGCTTGAGCTCGCGGCCGTCTGAAGGTGATTGAGGCCTGAAGGCATATTCGTCTCCAGGCAAAGGCGAAACAGAACGCTTAGCCGTATGTGACGCAGGGATTGGCTTGCCTGGCAACAATGACAGCCCGTCGTCAGTTTCATCGACGATATTTCTGTGATCAATCGTGGCAGCTTGCACAGTAGCGTTAATATGGCGAAGGGCTGTTCGCGCGTCTTTCAACGGTGATCCCTGGGACAACTGCAACAATAAGTCATCGGGTAAGGCGAGTTGTGATCGTGTACGTTTCTCTGGAAAGACTCCAGACGCCATAGACGGAATGCCAACTCGCCCGGACGCAGAGAGCACTTTGTCCAAGTCACGACTAGCGTGGTTGAAAATAGGCGCGTGTCACGTGACCTGTGTGATTTGTGACGGTCAAGGGTCCAAGTCTCTTCGGTCCGAGTCATGTTCTCAACTTTGCTCAACAGCTCGCGCTGTTGCAGACGTGCTCCGTTTCGCACGACAATTTTGCGTGTTAACCCCATCTCTTTGAGGGGAAAATTCTATCCCACTTCACATCGACCACTCTCAACAACAAATGCGCGGAAGGACTCTCCATCACCGCCGTGAGTGGATCGTCCGCTGATTGTCTGTAGTTGACGTTTAAGGAAGCACAGGTCGAAAACTGCTCCTAAAACTATCCTCATTGTCAACAAGCTCAGAACACCGCCAGTCATACTGGCCATTGACGCTTTTCTCGAGTACGTCAAAATTAGCTTCATGAGAGTTTGATTAATGTTTGATTAGACACGTACAGGCGACATATCCTTGGGTCAGAGTGTTCCATGAAAACCGAGTAGACATACCTCATGGTGCTGAGGTTTGGACACCAGGTGAATGAGATTGTACCGTTTTAGACTGATATACAACATTTACATTACTCCTAGGTCCGAATGCTGAAAAAATTGATCTTGTCGTAACGCTAGGTGGTGATGGGACCATTCTCCACGCATCATCGCTTTTCAGCGCTGGCGCTGTTCCCCCTGTTTTGAGCTTCTCGATGGGCACATTGGGATTCCTTCTCCCATTCCGTGAGCGTTTCTTTAGCCCATCAACGTCATATATGAAACGAGATGACAGATATTGATGATTTTGCCAAGGCATTGGAGAGCGTGTTCCTAGGGAAAGCCACTATTCTTAATCGCATGCGACTAGCATGTACTTTTTACAGTAAAGATCTTGAGAAAAAAGGCAACGATGGAGATGGTCTGTGTAATTACTTGAGCCCCACGTCTCGCGCTAAAACAAACTCCAGACTGGCAGGTTATGAATGAAATAGCACTGCATCGTGGATCAAGTCCTCATCTCAACACAATAGATATATTTGTGGATGGCCAGCATCTCACTGAGGCAGTGGTAGGTTTTCTCGGCCGTCACTTGATGAATACAACGCTTGACAAGCCATTCTATGTCTTGTTCTAGTCTGATGGCTTAATTGTATCTACCCCGACAGGTTCAACAGCATACTCCCTGTCTGCCGGCGGCCCAATTGTCCATCCGTCGCTAAGTGCACTGGTATTAACACCAATATGTCCACGCAGCCTGTCGTTCCGACCTCTTGTGTTTCCTTCATCATCTGTCATCACTTTACGAGTAAGTGAAACCTCGAACATGGTCAAAGGACGTTCATAGATTCTTTGCTTGTTGTTATAGATAGGCGATCGAAGCCGTGCACCTGCGGGCGTATCTATGGACGGGCGGACATCGCATGTGCTTAATCCAGGGGAATCGGTTGTTGTTCAAGCATCGCCCTTCCCAGTGCCATGCATCAACCGGTCATCTATAGCGGATACTGGTTCTGATGAACACCGAGAAGGAGCAGGACCAGGTAAGGAAGATGATTGGGTCCGAGATATCAACAATCTTCTTCAATACAATGCCACATTCCGGAGCAAAGCTTTGTTGAGGCACAGTCGCACTTGAGGTCCAGAACTTCGTGCAAAACACCACTGATGTTCATTGGGCTCTCATCCGTCACTAATAGGGATTTTGTTTTTGGGACTATACATTATCACGTACGTATTATGTAGAATTAACGTCCAACATTACAAAAATCTACAAGCAACGTCAGTAAGAACCCGTGTATAAGGATTTATTAATATTATTGATTGGTGATCGGAGTTAGATTGGTTTGCCCCCACTTCAAGACTTCGACATGATTCACCCCCGACCAAACCAAGAACGCTTGCTCTTCACCGAAGACGTCGAAAGCGCTGGGGAAGGCGTACGTCTTCGTGGCGAAGACGGTGCTGATGTAGAATATTGCGTTTGAGTTGCTTCCCGATACTGGGGCGGTGCTGCATATTTCGTGTCAATCGACGGCTGTATACACACGTCAATCACGTCCCCACGCAGCAATCTCGAAACCGTCGCCGGCCATGCGCTTGCCGATATGCGCACAGATTGAAAGTGGCCATTCAGTTTGGCATGTATATGGAATGAGATCCGGCTTCTTTCTAGCTCTGCTAGCTCAGGATATTCTTTCTGCGCGTAGTCTAACGCTTGCTGCTCGCGATGTTAGCTTCATGGAGATTTAATCAGGAAGTATGGCTGACCTCGTAGTCATCTGCCGGCCTCACGAAGACCAACTTGGAATCGAGACGGTACGTGACGACGTCAGCAGGAACCGGGGGTTCAGTACGATAGACCATGGCTGGCATGACGATATTAGCTCGGACGACAAGATATGTGGACTCGTGGGTGTCTCGTGTTCGCTGCTAGTCATGGGGTGTCTTTTAAAATGAGATACTATTTTGGCGGTGCCCCATAGCCTCGAAGCGCCTATGATCCGATCTGAGTGTTTGCTGCTTCGGATCATGACTTGGCAGTGTGCCATAGCAAAAGCTCAGCCAATACAATATGGACATGTCTATTACAAAATGATCTACGCAGCCACATTTGCTAGGACGTCAAACAGGCCATTGCCTCGTATGGGTATGTTTTGCAGTGTATTTTTTGTCTGCTTTTTTGCCTTCTTCAGTTTCTGGGTTAAACGGTCCTGATTGAATGCATGTTCTAAACCAAAGGTCGAGGCTTCCAGTAGATCGGATGAAACCATTTCTGGGCTGGATACTTGAGGTGCCATCAACAGTTTATGGAAAGCTTTGCCTGAAAAGCGATGAGCTGAAGATGGAAAAGTGTTCGTGAGTAGCAGTGCTTGGGACAAATGCTCTATGCTCTCAAATGACTGTAGTATCTGAGCGGTTAACTGTACGTTGCGATCCAATATTGCCGTCGGCGTCTCCTGAGGTGCAAGCATCGACGAAGACTGTGACGGTGTGCTGAATGTGGCTAAGAAGCACACTGCTTCGTGTTTGGTCCACCGTTCCTTTTCGCGTTCCTTGCTTTTTGTCTCTTCCGCGCGGTTATTTAAGGTGTGGACGACCCAGCGAACGGTGAGGACGGGAATGATATGCTCCTTGGGGAGGGACCTTACCGGAGCAACATCAGACGCTAGAGCTCGAAGGAAAACAATTATTCTTTCTTCTAGAGAAAATGACACCACTGGAATTGATCCAGAGTAAGGGGATAATGAGACTGAATCAAACAGCATGTGGACGGGTTTTACTTCCACGGGTTCTTGTGCCACGCGGGTCCCCCGTCGGAGATATTCTAATACGACTGGTGGAACCGGATAGTGTGCAGACGCTATAGCCATAGAAAGATTGTCATCGTCTGAGCCATGAAGTCGGTGAAGCTCTCCTTTTAGAGGCCCCAATAGGTCGTCTCCGGCTAGCTCTGTCTCGCTGTCAGACTCAACAACATCAATAATCTCATCGAGATCCTCTTTGTCCTCTTCAAGCTTTCCTTCGTTGGATTCACGCTCCGTCTCCTCATCTAACATCTCGGGAAGACCCACTGCATTGTCTAAGATTGAGTATATCCACTCTCTAATGGGCCTCCCGATACTGCGACAGACGGTTTCAGTGTCCGGATTCTCAAGGAAAATACGAGGCCAAAACGTCCCAGAAGAAAGGATATCAAGTAGTTTTGGGGCGAATTGCCCGTCTCGAAAAGCTGCCAGATACTGTGTACGAATCTTCACTGCGTTTTGTTGTACTTCGCTTTCTGCTTCAGAATCATCTGAAACTTCTGCCTCGACCCGCCGAGAAAGTAAAGGTAATAATGGACAGGCACCATGTGGGTGTAAGGCACAGACTTGAGGTAATATAGAGTCGTGTGCTGACGCGTTGGCGTCATCATGTTTAGGTATAGCATATTGTAGCGTAGCCTCAACAATTTTTTCTACGATGATATCGACTTCTGCAGAGCCAAGTGGTGTGTTTAGACGCGTAAGCAGCTTGTTGACAGCTCTATCAATAAGATCCATGACAGTACCAATTTGATGCTTTAAATTTTTGCGTTTCGGTGTAGATGGGGACAAAATGGTCTGGATCGTAGAGGCAACACAAGTGATTCGCTGTGATAAAGACAGTTGTCTGTCAAAAAATAAAGATTGCACAGTTCTATGATCTGAATCTGGTTGCCTTGAGAAATCGTTGCCAACAAGAGCGCCAAGCAACGGTAGTAGCGTGACAGGTATATTCAGGTGTGCTGCCAGAGAGTCTGGTTTGTAAACAACAAGCGAAAGCGTCAATCTATCACCGTCGGGCGGTATGATTCCCCGGCCAACTTTTGGGTCGGCGGCATGGCGTCTTTTAGACTTATTTCGGACTTCCTGGAAGCCAGTGTCGTCCTCTTCGTGAGAAGGTTCCTCCAAGGATATTGGCGCTTGCCACATCATCTCTTCCAAGGGTATATATCCAAGATATCCCTCCGTGTTGAGAACGACAAAGTCAGAGTCGTTTCCCACAACATAAGCCCCTATCTTGCCGGCAAGCTCTACAGCATACGGATCACCTTCTTCGTCTGCAAAATGAACCTTTACGGCGTCTGTAGAGTTTTGCATATTTTTTAAAGCGCTAATGCAGGCTGTGTATGCCAACGGTGGAATGATCCTAGTCTCATTCAAAAAACGAGCGGTTCCACGAGATGTCGAGGACGTGCGAAAGAATAGCAGTGAGGGTTGCACATGGGACTGGCATAGCCGGGAGACGACTGTGGAGAATTTCAATTCTGGCGTTGGGCCTAGGATTACAATACTTAGTCAGATCCAAACACACATGACAACTTGAAACAGACCATCAAAAACGAAGGAAATTTTCAATCCAATTTTGATCCAAGCATTGACTACAACAGCAACAAGATCATAAAACTCAGGATACTCTCCGCCATATACCCAAGCCAAATTTGAGTTTCGGTATATATCGTAGATGAATCTAATTCGTATGAATAATCTGCGGCGGTTATCAGGCTGAAGCTAACTCACGACCAACCATCGATCACGATTGGTATAGGGTCTGAGGAAGAATCCGCTGATAGGTTCAGTGTAGTAGACAGGGTGCGTTGATTTTCACGCAAATATGTGGTAAGGCCGTGCACACCCATGGCAAAAGGAGACGGAGTCCGAGAAAGGGGGTTCTCTTTCGTCTTGCCGCTGACAAGTGAGCACGTGATGACATCGAATGGACAGTTGGCCTAACCATTCACACAACTGTCAAATATTCAATTGTTATATAGAAATCCGCAGCTGTCAGCCGTAAGTGTCATTTTATAATCGCAATCAGCACTATGCCATGATGCATCATTGACACTGGGTGACTTTCCGTAAGGATTTAGAATTTTTCGGACCTAGATTTTTTGTCAGCCGAGATGCCGGTTCCCCAAATGGTCAAAGTTTGATGGGACCTGATGGAAAATGTCCTCTAGATTTTGTTGTCATCAAGAATTTACAGAGGCCTCAGAACCTTTCTGTAGATGAAATTTTTGTCTCTTAATACACATGATGCCATTTTCAATTTTCAAACTCCAGTTGCCATTTGGATTGAACACTGTAACATATGCAGTATAACTTTCCTCAATTACCTATTTGGCACAAGTTTATATCAATCCCTTGTAATAGATTTCTCTCTCAACATGTTTCAATTTAACAAGAACAACTCTTTTTCTCAGCCTTCTGGTACTGGTATCAATAAAAATTTCTGCTACTTTAGTAGTGGGTTTTTGATCTGAATGATAGCACTGAATTTTTTGGGTCTGACTATTCATCACATGTTGTTTCCTGTGCCACCCTGTTATTTATTTTTCTCTTACTTTGTTTTGCCTTAGCTTCACCTGTCTCAATCTTTTTCATCTTTTTTTACTGACTCTGTTTTTTCTTTGGAGCACTCTGAATGCTCCATACACTGCTGGCACTGAAAGATGTTTCTATTGGAAAAAGAAACATGTTATACCATTTCCAAAGGATCAATTCCAGACAGAAAAAGGCACTTTGCTTTGTTTAAAGACTTTCTTTCAGAAATTGGCACATGGGAAATGGTATAACATGTTTCTTTTACACTTTTTCCAATAGAAACATCTTTCAGTGCCAGCAGTGATAGTGCTTTGCATGCTATTTCACACTACAGAGCTGCCTGTTTTGCCTTTTCAACACCTTGTCTCACAATCTTCATCTTATACCTTTATAATTTTTTCATTGGACTCATTCCCTCTTGTAAATACCCTATCTTAATGCCTCCTTGTCACACAGCCAGTGGTTTCTCTCTTCTTCTGTTCTCTTTTCCCAATTTTATCTGCTCAACATGAGCACTTAATTAGGATAATTTAAAGTTCCTGTACTCTTTAACCCCTCCATCCACTTGAGAAGTATCACTCTGGCCTTTTTATCAGCCTTGGATTATCTGTTCCATTCTCTGATAGGCAGCTCATCTTGCCCATGACTTCATTCCATCTACAAGCATTGTTAATCTCCATCTGTAGATCTTCCATTTCCCAAGCTGAAGTTTCCTTCTTTGATTCTCCTCACTCTGAAAGCTGTCATCTACAATGGTTTGATTCACATCTTCTCTTCAGCCCACTCTTACAACTTTACAGGTTCCTGCCCCCCAATGTGTGTGTTGAAATGTGATGATGTGATGGGGTACCACACACCAGTCAGGGATGGGGATGGCTACCGCAGGTGGCCAAACTGCTTTGTCTAAAGGATCTCATATAATAAGCATTGCTGACCACAAGCACCCTCAGTTCGGTTTATACACCACTGAGGGTACATTACAATTGTTACCACACATGAAAAGCACACTAATCACAGTTGTACCTAGATTGTTTACTTATGGTGTATCTCTCTAGGTGTAGACAACAGTCTACATAGTATCTCTCTGTTGCAGTTCTAACAGTGTGTACAATGTCAATTCCTAGCTATGCACAGTCCCCCAGACCAT
>QGOA01006201.1:0-18249 GCA_003313075.1 Termitomyces sp. MG16
CAAGGGGACTCTGCTTTAGTTCTCTCTCACCCTTTCTGTCTGCAATCCCTTAGTGCCTTGCAACTATGGCAAGGCATTTGTGCTTAGACCTGCTAAGCAATCTCGTCATTTTATCATCTCTTTTAGGTGCTAACACTTAGCGCCTCTTAGTGACCCCTTTACAGTGTCTCTTAGCGCCTTTCCTTGGCGACTCTCTCCTGTGCTCCTTGGCGACTCTCTCTCGCGCTCCCTAGCGCCTTTCCTTGGCGACTCTCTCTCGTGCTCCTTAGCACCTTTCCTTGGCGACTCTCTCTCGTGCTCCTTAGCGCCTTTCCTTGGCAACTCTTTCCCGCGCCTCTTAGCACCTTTCATTGGTGATTTTTAGCATACTCTTGCCGCATTTTTGGGCCTTACATAAGTGCCAATTCCCCCTTTTCCTTACCTCCAACCTCTTGCCTACTGTGCGTTCTCTGGGACCTGTCCGGAACTCTCTCCCATACTTAGCATGCCTAAAGCTATATTGACTAAGTAGCTGTACTAGTGATAGTGCACCTTAGCGCAATTTGGGTGTCATCACCGGTTGAGCTGGAGGAGCAAGGGCATGCTCAAGCTTAGCCTGTAAAGCTTCCCATGTGGCAGCCTCAATTGCTTGTGCATGAGATGTTCCAGCATGGTCTCCTTCATGCTCATTATGTGGGGTGACCTCACACAAACCAGAAACAGGTTGCCTTGCTTTAGCGTTTTGCAACTCAACCCTTTGCCTAACCTCATTGACATAGTCCTGTGCCTCAACTGCGTTAAGTCCAAGTTCCTTAAGAGATTGCAGAAACTTGGCAATAGTGCATTTTTCTTCGACTGTCTCATCAATAAATCTCTGACATTCACCATGAATGAATTCAATTTGATTGTTTTCATGATTGACGACATCAGGATCTGCAGTAGTTTGCACATTGAGCTTGCACTGAGACTGAGGATCAGCGGATTGAGAACTTTTGACATGTTGGGTCATGGGGAATAAGTTCAATGATGAGATAACGAGTAAAAATGCATGAAGAAAGTAAGACTACGCTAATAAAAATTCTAGTACCAAGGGAAGTATGATTGAGTTTCATGATAGCACATCAATGCACTGGCTATCGCTTACTGTGAAGACCCAACTCGCGAATTATAATCAATTCTTTCATGCGAGCGTTCATCTATAAACTGCTTTGAATAATGAGATGACTGATCGACTGCTGACAACTGTAAAATTGACCTTACTTCTTAGAGTAGTGATGCCAAAAAGATGAGCAGGACAACTGCGATGAGGACAAATCACTACTCTGCGAAGGATGTCAGATTACTGATAAACTGTGTGTGAGCGACTCTGTGCTGACCTGACTGGGGACTGTGGTGGTATGGGTGCAAGGCCGTTGCACGACTGAAAGAAAATTTCTGCAAGACCATTGCATGGATTACAATGCAATCAACATGCATGTAACGCGACTAACTGAGACTTTGACCCTACTGTTTCCGACCCAACCTCTGCCAATGCCATGGCGTCGAATCGGAAACGGCCGCTGATGTCTTGATGGTCTGCGGATACGCCTGCTTGTCCGCGCAGAGGCCTCCAATAACGCTCCTTACCCTCGGAACCCGCGTTTTCGTCGATCTTCTCAGGCCAGGCTGGGCACAACACTCATCATCTTTTTAGACTTTTATTTATTATTTTTTGAACTTTTCAATGCATATATGTATAGCAATAGCTCTGTCACAGCATCAGAAAAAAATGGAAAGGAGCTATTTCAGTGACTGATTCCTTGCTATTCCAAGTTATGCATCTCGCATCAAAATGATTTTACGGTTCACCCTGTGATTGATTCTATCGGGATAAGCCGAGGATGGACACTGTATTTTTTCAGACTTTTCCCCATTAAGGCAAACCACCTTGAAGGTAAGCATAAACAATTCTTGATGTGCTGCGCGCCTGACTAGTATACTAACAGCGAGCCTGCTCTCTTCTTCAAGTCTCCACTCAGCTTGCTGAAGAAAGCGGTTCATCATGCCCAATAATTATCCTTTTTGGTACGTTTCTTTCCCAATGAGTTACAGTTCAGTTTTGACCGAATGTTTGTGATCAGGCTCGGAGGTCAGTACTCTGCACAATCACCGTACGCTCTTCATGACGATGTGTCTCTATTGACATTGCATATGTACAGGAGTTGCGGCCTCGAGTAAGAGTGCAAGTCCTCCCTCTGGTAAAGCGTATGTGCCTGACCATTCCCCAGTGGCCGCCAGTTGCACGCATCCCTTGGATTTGATCAAAGTGTAAGCATTTCTACGAGACTTACCTCGAGAGTAGCCTTATCCTCTTTCATAAGCCGAATGCAGACATTAGAATCTGGGTCCAGGCGACCTTCAATGAGATCTGTCCTACACGCGTCGATCGCACAATCGGGTATTCGAAACTTATACGCAGGTCTTACTGCATCTTTGATGCGTCAGATGTCATATTCTTTGGTTCGTTTGGGAACGTACGAGGAACTGAAAACGCGTCTCTCCAAAGACAGTACACCCTCGACGACGCGCTTGATTCTGGCGGCAAGTCTTGCTGGTGGTCTCGGTGGAATTGCTGGTAACCCTGCAGGCATGTATGAAATTTTATGTATTGCTTGATTTCTTATGAAGGCCTCCATCTTCGATAGATATCATACTGATTAGGATGACGAGTGATTCGATACGTCCACCGGAAAAAAAATTTAGATACAGGAATGCTGTTGCAGGTTTGATCAGTCTCATCAAGGAGGATGGTGTGAGAGGGTTAGCAAGAGGTTTAGGTCCCAATACTGTATGCTTGCTCATTTCCCGCCCTGTAACCATGCCCTCATCTCACTTTGATGCTAGACAAGGGCTGTCTTGATGAATGTACGTTATGTTGCCAAATTCCTGGAAGACATTCCATTGCGCTGACCTTCGTATCTAAGGCATCTCAAGTGGTATCGTGAGTTATGTCAATTATACCAGCATCGAGCAAACGTGAAAACTAATTGTTAGATACGATTTTGCCAAATCAACCTTGCTCCGTTATCCGATCCCTCTCATCGACTGTCAGCTGCATGATAACCTTCTTCTGCATGTAATCGCAAGCACACTGGCTGGCACGGTAGCAACAAGTACGTTCATGTTTTTTTTTGTGTCGAGACATAGATAAATCTCGTTTACAGCCGTCTGCTCACCTGCAGATGTAATCCGATCACGTGTAATGGCTTCTGTATGTTCTCGTCCTTTTAGATCCTCTCGCATGTAGCTCATCTGCTCAGTCGGGAAACACAAGTATCTCTCATGTTCTTGTACAGTCTTTACGTCAAGAAGGCCCTAGGTTCCTTCTGAAAGGCTGGACTCCCGCTTTTACGCGTCTTGGACCTAACACTATTCTCATGTTTGTTTTCTTCGAGGTATATATTCAATTTCTACGCCGACGACTGCCATGCTGATTTTAAGCAGCAACTGAAGAAAAGTTGGAACAATATATTCTCATAGAAGAACCTTATGAACCCAGTCATATGAATCACTTTAGATCATGGAGGATTCCCCCTAGAGCCCTTTTTGGCGTTTGATTTGGAATATTATATCTCTAACGTTTCACTATCTTCCACTTATATTGAACGATAACACCGGCCATGGACAATTAATTAAACCACTTATTTGTATCTGTTTTTTCAGTTTTTTTCAGGATGTAATAGAATATACTTCCCGTCGACAAATCACTCAATTGCAACACATGGTATAACATAGGCGACATAAAACTTAAGTTGCAGTATAAACAATGATCTTATCAAGGTCCGCCGCGTAGTCTTCGAATTTTTAGTGGTAAATAAATCACAGAGAGGACTCAGGACTCACTGTTCTGTCCGGCACTGAACGTGATCGAATTGGCCCCGCTCCTTAGAGCGAGCTTCACTGGTATGGACAATAAGACGTGTCCTCCACCAGTGTTCGGCTGGTCTACCAGGATTGAAGCTCCACCATTGACGCTGGTGATAGAAGTAGTTGTTATCTAGGCGTGACCATGACACAACGATATATACTTAACAGTGGTGTTGCGCCAAGTCGAGTCACCTATAACAGAAGTCATGTATAAGTGAGTAGCTTGAGGTCATCAAATAAACGGAAAATTGAACCATTGGCATAATATATAGCAACCCATTGGGCGGTACCAGTTCCTTGAACATTGTTGATCGTTACAGATCCGCCGTGACCTGTAAATATGTTGTTGAGCAGAAAATTGGATTTGTCACCAACAGAATCAGACCAAGATAACCAACAGCCTTCCCACCCGAGAATGAAGTGTCCGACAGAATGGTTGCTGAGCCTGAAATGGTACCGCCCTCTGCCTCATAAGAAACACCGACTGCAGCCGTATATGTGCCAGAAGATAAATCAATACTCCAAACGTCAGTGTGAACAACTTGAGGAACGCCAGTCGACCAAGATAGAGGGAACCATATGTACCGGCTACTCCCCAAAAGAGACGGGCGCCAGCGATCTCCCATGTAGATGACAAGGTTGTTGTTTATGAACAGATCGAATGTATTTTGTGAGAAGTAGGTGCGGGTGGCCGCAGGGGCAATGTCTGCTTGGGCAGACCACGGACCTGCCAAAGACTAACAATTCTGTCACATTTTGAACGACTTTATAAAAAACACACTGACTGTGGCTTTAAAGAACTTGTTTGGGTTTGGGTCCCAACCAGACGTATGGGATGCAAACAAGTAATAAACCTGATATACGATATACGGTGAGTCGAAGACCTTATAGGCTATCAGCTCACGCCGTTCCTTTTGATTATTCCAGGAGCTTCTAATGTCGAAGCTACATCTGTCGAATGAGTCTTCGAGGAGGAAGTAAATGAGTATATAGCGGACCAGTGAGCACGCTAGTCTGAGATACAACATCATAGTAATCTTTATCAAGCTTAGAAATCTTGAAGTTCTGGTTATTATCAGAAGCGTAAAGGAGATACGTGGTCTGAACCGCTTCAGATCAATCACATCTCTTTGAGCCCTAGCCTGTCAGAATGGATGAAGATGCATACCGTCATCTAAATGTAACGCCGTTTAGGTCCAAAGAACCTGAAGAGGTAGTCACAAGAATTACCATCTTGGTAAAGACCCATATCCCGAGAATCCGCGCCCAGGGGCTTAAAACTTCCCCGATAACTATACGGCCCACATGGAGTTTTGGCTGTCGCCACTCCTACCTGAGCTAAGCCGTAGCTAAATAGCGGTCAACATAGGTAAAGCCTCTCGACATCTAGAGAACGAACTTAGAGCTGTCGGAATGGAACCACATCACGTATTCCGAGTTCTTTGAAAGAGTCTTAGCAGGAATGCATGTTCATGATCAAATATGGTTTACAGCTTTGTTATAAACGACTGTCAAACTACAAGTCACAAACCATGCTCTTTTGACGTGACCTTTACGCACCTTTTGGACGCTCGACTATGTTGGAGGTGGATATGTTTGTTCCGGGAATCGGTACCAATGCATCATTCTGGCGTGTCCAGGTCGTGAGGTCTCTTGACTGTAAATCATGCATTAAAACAAGAAAGAAGATACAAGGAGCGGCACTAAATAACCGTGTAACATGAAACGGCATGAAAAAGGGCGCTATTAAGGGATTTGTCTTCGCCATACCAGTAGTACGTAGAGTCGACCTATGACACATTATGTTTCGGGAGAATCCAAAAGAATCAAACGGTGAGACCTTCAAAAATCCTCCGCCATGTGCCTGTATGATGTTACCAGTCGTGTCTGTCCAGGCTGCACCGGGGACAATGACTGCGCCTTCAGAGACGAGAGCTGCGACAAGGGCAAGAAAAAAACAGATTAAGGACATTGTGCCGGAAGGGTCAAAACACTTTGTACTTAAGCGATAGCATGAAAAATCGATGGTTCATGTGGCCTGAAAGGAGCGAGATACTTCCGCGATTAAGCAGCATGGGGAAAATCCCGGTCCCAGAAGAGATCACATTACGTATATATTGCATACAATTTGTAAGATAGAAGTTTGTATCAATACGCCGATGCGGACCGAAGATTCAAATCATACAACTAGCGACCACCAGAGAAACGAAGATTGGCAGCCCGAGGTAGACAGAAGTCCTCAACTCGGTCGCGTGGTTGGACTCAGACACAATGTAAAGACCCACAGCAACAAGGAGAAAGATAATTTTCTGAAGAAAGACTGGAGTGAAACACAGTATAATTGCTGGATAGCAACTTTCTAATTTCTAAGAGCCTGCCCAAGACGGGGCTGAACGTTTTTTTTTGGAGTAGCGTGAGGCGGCCAACGCCCTGGGCGTCTCCCCCTCACCCGCATGGCTGCACACCTGGGGTTCATACCAGGTTACTTGTAGAGTTACGGTGTAAGTCCTCAGTCACTCCAAATATATGTTGTTGACTGAGTTTATTCCCGCTACTTTAGTAGTGGTCTATTTTCGAGCGCGTTCCGGGAGTGACCTGTAACTAGCGACCACAATAGGTCTAACTTTCCGAATATATTTCTTTCAATTTCTATTCCATCTACATACAAAATCCTTGTGATGGGCGAGAGCCCCCTTTCCTGAAAGCGGCTAGCTGCCCCGCAGGAAAACGACCTAACTGAGTTCCCGACTAGGTGAGCCTCCCCGCAAATAGGAGGGTGGTCTGGGATTCATCCACGAGTCAGAACGAATCTGAGCCCACCCTGGAAGACGAAGGCCACTCAGCACGAAGTAATGAATCCCATTCCAGAGACTACGATCTATCTAGGTAAGACATGACAGGGCGTAAGATTTCGACATATAAGGGTGCAATAAGCTCAAGTTGACGCCAATACCTCAGGAAGGCGTCGGAAGTCCAACGCCCCATCGTCTTAACCACATCAGGAGGAACACCCTTCAAAAGCAAAGCTGTTGTACCACCGATACGGAAACAGTGTCCTGTAACTTTTGGCAAACCATTACGTTCCAAGATCGGGTTGACAACCAGGAGTAGCTTTCGTGTCGTAAGCCCAACCTTCTTCCCCTTGTCATTGAAGTAACCACAGATTGGTTCGGCACTAGAGGTCGCGTTGACGCGAGCATGATTTGATAAAGCCGCAATAGGATCAAATTCGTCCTTTTGTCTTGTGACAATTACAGTTTCCCCATTTCGACCCGAAGTTTTTGTACGTGGCAAAAACAGAGAACATGTTCCAGTGTCGTTAGGAAGTCCGAGGTTTTCCCAACGAGGAATTACGGAATTATCAAACCCCTGTTCACGAGGGGGAAGAAATTCACCAAGGCGAATTTGGCTCCACAAAGATGTCGTTGTAACAGCCCATATGCAGGCGTGCAACGGATGCGAGAGATCCATGTTCCCTCTAATGATACCCAACATTTCCAATGACACAGGAGGATGTTTCTCCTGAAAGGAAGAGTCTGGCCGGAGATTCTCAGCACCCCGCAAGGTGTGTTTAAGCCTGACAGAGCCTGGCCAAGGCAAGTCGTGCTGGATATGCCATGCACGCAAACCAGAAATCTTGTTAGACACTGCTCGTCCCGACAATGATCCAGCCATGGACGCTGCGTAGAAGCAGAGAAGCTCTTCAGAGGCAGGCAGGGCTGAGATTTGGGAAATGTGATGTCGGTTGCAAAAAGTTAGGAATGCGGCCACCGACGAACTATAACGTTTGGAAGTGGAGGGTGCCCGGGAATGAGCAATCACTGAATTGACAAGATATCTCTGACCAGCCGATGAAGATGCAGAGGAACTCATATGGTGGACACTCTGTGAGGTATTGATTGACACAGGTGTCCGGCACTTGTGATTGTAAGCCCTTCCACAAAGATGAGCTGTATGGTTGATACCTGTGAGATGAACGTGCCGTATTTTCTCGACGACTACATTGTGGGAACAGCACCAAGTGGAGAGGCATAGTGTCGGTGGCTGACTATCAAGAGTGTTCGTACTGAATTAAAAACATGTGTCGATACACGTAATACATATACAACAATAGGAGTCCATTGGAAACGTGCAAGAGAGAAAAGATGAACATGGTGATGCGAAATGTAAAGTGTACTATTAATTAAAAAGTAGTCTAAACGAAGTCAGACTAACTTTTGTGTAATTTCGACTTTAATTCACAATGGCTCGTGGGGCAAAGTTGCGCGCACTGACACTTTGTAAAATGCAGTAGAGTTTTAATTTTTATTGTTTTAATTTGACTGCACTTAAAAAGTCACACTCGAAATTGGGAGCAAATAGTATTAATACTAATCCCGAAGTCAATCGCGCTGCGTAAGGCCTAAGACGTCCACTCCCTGGGGACTCCGAGCCGTGGCAAGTTGATTGCTTGCCCGACTCCCCCGAAATCTTATCCCTTTTATATGCTTCCCTTCTATGCACGGACCATCGCGTACTCGCGCGGCAACGAGCTGATTCGTGGTGTTTCGCAGGTTCGGTGACTCGGCGTGGTTGTTACCGGGTCTGGGCACCGGTAGAGGTGTTTGCCGTCCCTCTGTGAGGCTAAACATTTCTCCATCGACTTTTCCGGCTAAACCCTGTTTCGGCTTCTTTCCTCACTTCTCTGTTCCTCCCCTTCTGCCTGAGCCATCATTTTCGTTATTTCGTGGCTTGTGTCATATGCCCGAGGACGTGGTTGAGGGAGGTCTCGATAGTGGGAGAGAACTCGGATTTTTAACGTGTGATGGCTGATGTCAGTGAGATCTTGGGGTTTGTTCCGAGATCTCACTGTGCCGAGCACCGCCACCATCAGCTATTCTCCTTGTGATCGAACTCTAATTGCTTGGACGCACGCTCTGCTAACTGCGTTCTTTTGGGTCACCATCTTCTAGCTGGGGTTTTTGAGGTAAGGCTCCCGATGTCTACAGTTTTCAACGCAATGCTTACGGTTTTCAGCATTTGTTTTGTGAAGAATATATTTGGGAGCCTCTGACACCTGTTTGTCTGCCTCAGTTTGAGGCAGACATATCAATGGTGATTGATGCTATTAAGGGGAAGTGTAACACAGCAGAGAAGCTAAAGTTGTTATAAAGAATTTTGTTTCAAACAGACAATTGGCAGAATCTGACGACATTGTGCACATAACGAGTCAAGTAAGAAGGAACGTGGCGGATAAGAAAATAAGAGGCTGCAGAGAGGAAATTGTCCATGAGAAGGCCTGTCTGCCTTATTTTCTTCTGACGGAACCCAAATCGTTGAAATCCAGATTGAATGTGATTGGAAAAACGTTGACAATACGACATAAGATTGTGTTTTGTTGTATGCTTCGTGAATGTCCAGCAGCCAAGGCTCCAACTACGCCAGCATTATCCGATTTCAGAATAATGTGACAGTTTGTATGCCCCACCTTAATCAAAGTGCGAACAGCAAGGTCGACAGCCACCATTTCTGCCTAGCCAATGTCACGGCCATCTTCCTTCCAGTCCGGATGTAACTGCCATGCTAACCATCTGTTATCAACCATTAGCCCTATTCCCCAGGAGGTTGACGCATCTACAAAAACATCAATTGCCAGTGGGTAGGGGGGTTGGAGAACATGTGAACCACTCCACACATGTTGCAGCTGAAAGCGCCACCAGGCAATATCATTGAGGGCCACGGCACCAGGGCGATGAGCCACAAAAGGACTACACTCTGATGGAAAACTTGCTCACAAGGCAAAGAAGGAAGGCAAGTGTGCATGGCTTTGAGGTAGCACCAAGCAGATGTGATTGAGCATGCTGATAAGAGATTCCATCATTTTCCAAGTTACTTTCTCCCCCGACTTCCATTTCTCCAGTTTAGCGAGGTATTTAATGCATTTTGAATCCAGCAACTCAACTATCTTTCTGTCAAGGGACCAGAAGAAACTGATATATGTGAAGTTTGACACAAAGGGTGTGTGTTTTTCTTTAGACCATGGCCACCCAAGATCGTCCAAAATGGAATGAATGAGGGTCTCATCATAGGAATAAGCAAAAGGGGCGACGAATTGGTGAGGGTATCTGAAGAATACAAAGTCATCTACTCACTTCAAAATGTCATTGACCCCTTGATGCAAGAAGATTTTAACAATGGCATCTGCTATGTGGCCAAACACCCCCAGGCACCAATGAGGCTCCGAAGTTCAATCGGAAGTCATAATGAATGTTACCATCTATTGAAATTGCAAGTTTAGGCCAGTTCACCAGCCTTGTAGTGTTGGTCGGGAGACTATACAATTGGGTCAGCTTGAATATGGTCACATGACTTATAGTTACAACTTCACATTGACGTGTCAAACAGCCTCAGTGGTTTTCTATCATCATTGATTGACTCTGAGGCTGTAAGTGACTGTTTCTCATACTTTATGATTGATACATATCTAATAGCTTATGACTTAGTGTTACGTTGCTATTAGGTATAATCTTAGTGGTTTTCTATCATCATTGATTGACTCTGAGGCTTGTTACGTTGCTATTAAATTGTGCATTCTCTCAGGCTACTAGATTGGTACAACAGGTTATGGGCATCTTTTAATGGATTGCTTGTACTATCTTTGAAGCCAGAGACCACTCCTTCAGTTTATTCATCACATATAATTGGTCTTGTGGAACATATTCCAGTTGTTATCCCACTTTTCAGGGTCATCACAATGACTGATCCTTTTCATCATCGTCTTTATTCTCCAGTAGTGTTGTCATCTTCAAGACCGATGCCAGGGACCTCTTCAAATGGTGCCAACATGCAATCAACTTTTATTTGTCACTTGCCTCTGCATATAGCCAACTTTCCTCCTGACTCAGCGAATACTTTAGTCTCAACTTCACATACAGAAGCTCCAGAATGTTTTCATTCTTTCATTCCTCATGCAGTGTCTAATTTTTCCACCTCTTTTCATAATCACTCACCAATTACACCTACCCCAGCACCTAATGTTCTTCCTTCTCATCCTTTACATGCTCCTACATCAGTTTGTGTACCTCATGCTTCTCCTGTACTTCCTCACATTCCTACTGTAGTGCAAGTTAATCCTTGTCCACCATCTGTTCCTGTTAATCACTTGCACAATGCAACGTTTACACCTCCTTCTCCCATTCCGAATTTTTATCGTCCTCCTTCAGTTTTTGTCCACCCTTTCATTCCTCCTTTTCAGCACAGGTCTTCTCCAACTCCACTTTCACAACCTCCTTTTGCTTTCTACAACACTATGCCTTGGCCTGTTGCTGCTCCAATCCCTATGCCTCAGCCTGCTGCTGCTCCAATTCCCATTCATCAACATATGAACAACACTCCGGTTCAACAAGTTCCTCCTCAGTTTCTTGCCCAACCATTGAACAACGTCCAGGTTCAACAAGATCCTCATCAATTTCAAGCACAGCAGGCTGCACATCTTCTGCATCAAGCACCGATGCCTGAACATTTCATGGGAGTTTTTCCTTTGCATAATCAATTCGTTGCAGCCCCACAATATATTTCTGTTGTAAATCAGCCTATAATTCCTCTGGCCAGGGTAGTACCTCAGGTACCTCCGAATCATTATGATGAGATCCATCTCCCAGTAGCTCAGCCAGATTACAATCATGCCTACACACCAGCAATTGCAATTCCAAATCCGGTACCTGCACCAGCTTCTACCAACTTCAAATTGCCCCCTTTTACCATGATTTCCTGCTTCATGTCTTCTGCCAACTGGGGCTTATGGATAAATCCTGTCATGGCACTTATCAATCATCTTGGTCTCAATGGTCACGTTTGTCCATTACTCCTGATGGGGGCACCCTATGATCCTATGTGTCGATTGGCTTTGCCACCCCCCTATCCACCACACTTGACAAGGGAAGACTCACTGGCTTATGAGACGTTCTGGAAGAACAATAATTTTTGTTCTTATATCATCTCAGGACGTCTGTCTGCCAAATTTTCAATTCCTTACCTCCAGTGCGAACTGGTTCATATAATTTTCCAACATGGATGGCGCATGATCTCCTAGACTTTCTCCATAAACGTTTCAGTGTTGGTAGTGCAGCTTCTGCCCAGCGTATAAAGGATTCTGTGTTCAGACTTACCTGTGCACTGAATACTATACCAGCCTATGTTCAAGCTTGGCAGATAGCAGTAAATCAACTCTCTACCACTCCATGGGATTTTACCCAGTACAAGAAAATCCAGCACTTTATGGATGGCATTGCTGATCACAGGGCTTACAATATGCTATGTGAAGAAGTTCGTCGTTCTTGAGACAACAATCCAGATGGCACTTTTGATTTTTTCCACCTTGCCAATACTATCCTCAATATCGACGTTGATGTTTGGTGCAGAATGGCTGTCTCAAGTTTTCAGCCTTGAGATCGCACCTCTCAGCACTCTTCTACTAATATGCAGACTACAACAATGCCCAATACTCCAACTAGCAAGTTTAAATGAGGCACTTCAAATGATGGCCAGAAGGACCACGTGAACCGACCAAGGGCTAATATTGCCATGATGGAAGCTTTGACTTTAGAATCAGCTACAGAACCTATTACGCCGACTCCAGCTTTTATTACAGACAACCTTGATAATCCTGTACTCTCTACAATTACCGAGGATGAGAAGAATGACATCAATTTCCACCTTTATGATGTTCAGGGTGATAAGACTAAAGGAGTATCAGCTTTTTCTGCTTTCATGAACTCTATGCCATCCATTGTCTTCACGAGTATCACTGGTCAATTTAACACTATTTTTGATTCTGGGTGCACAACATATCTCATCAAAGATCAAAAACATTTTTGGATGTACAATACAGCTTTAGCTGTTCCCGTTGAAACTGCAAACTGTGTGACTCTCAACATCTTAGCATGTGGCAATGTTCGATTTTGATTGTGTATTGATGGCAAAAAAAGAATGTTAGTCCTCAAAGATTGTTTACACGCTCTGGATGCACCAATTAATCTTCTTTCAGTGGGCTCTATGGTGGAGAACGATATGAGGATCACTTTTGAAAAAGAAGATACTACTCTATTTTTTCCAACAAATGTGACAAAACTTGAAGGCGGATCATTTCAAGCCACCATTCACAGACAATTATTGTTTCTTTCTTGTGAATTCTTAGTGTCAGATCAGCAATCTCAAGTGTCTCCACAAGTACTTTTGAGCTTCAAAAATTCTTTTCCAATAGTATCAATTATGCCAAATCTGTGGCACTGCAGGATGGGACATCCAGCTAGGGATACCATGAGGGCGGTTCTGACAAAAGAATATGTTGAAGGGGTGCATTATACAGGATCATTTGAAGACGAGAAGTACATTCTATGCATTATTGAAAAACAACCTGCACGACTGTTTGACAATCATGAACGTTGAGCTAGTATTGTTTGCGAATTGCTACATATGGATTCTTGCAGACTGTTTCCAACATGCTTTTTGAATGGAAATACCAGTCTTTTTCACACAATTTTGGACGACTATTTGAACTTTGGAAGTACAGAGCTATTATCTAAGAAGAACATGGTGTTGAAGCATTTCAAATGGATACAGGCAAAATGAGAGCTTAAGTCGGGAAACAGAGTGAAGAATGTCCACTGTGATGGTGCAAAGAAGTTTGTCAAAGGGAAATTAAAGGAGCACTTAAAGGAAAAAGGAATAACTTTGCAGTCAACAGTGGCATATGCACATCAACAAAACGGGAAGGTGGAATGTTATATACGTACAATTGAAGATACAGCACAAATTCTAATGGCAGAATTGGGGTTACCTATGTCATTTCTGGACAATGCAATTCTAATGGCTCAATATCTTTGGAATAGACTACTGACTTCAACACTTTCAGGGATCATGACCCTATTTGAGATCATGGAAGGGAAGAAACCGGACCTATCGGATCTCCAAGTCTGGGGTTGCCAATGTTTTGTCTTACATCCAAAAGAGACACTCAAAAAGGAGACACCAAGTGCTTTGAAGCTATTTTTGTAGGATACAAAGAAAATCGGAAAGGATGGAAGGTGAGGGACTTGAATGGGAAATATTATTTCTCAAGAGATGTGGTCTTCAACAAGAATATCTGTGGAAGATTAAAACTGCATATACAGTTACCCATTAGAGACACTCCAGACACTCCAATCACAGATGAACCTTCTTCATTAGTACAACACAAACTGCTTTCCTGAGGGAATGAGCAGAGTGGGGAAAATCAGGGAGAGATTGTACATGATGAAGAACAAGGACGACCTAAACGGCATATTATGCGTACAACAGCAGGCAGGGCTTATTGGGAAGAGGTTTTGAAGAGGAATGAAAAACTCACAAATCTTCGAGTAAATCAAGAAGCCAGACTGGAATCACATCAGAACTTGTCAGCAATACGAGACATCAATTTTCTACTGGCAACAAATTTATTTAAAACAGATATGGTGGACCTCACACAATTTGAAGATCTGGCAATGTTTGATTTCAAAGCTTATGTGACGTATGGATCAGATCCTTTACCTTTTTGGAAGCAACGCGAATATGATCTTACAAAGGCTCCTGAAAACTACAATAAAGCAATGAGAAGAACAGATAGAGACGTGTGGATGGCAGCTATGGAGTGGGAAGTACGGAGTCTATGGAAACAGGAGGTCTTTGTACCAGCACTTTTACCACAAGGGAAAAAGGCACTTGGAGTACAATGGGTGTTTGCATACAAATACAACCCAGATGGATTGATCATAAAAGGAAAAGAGAAAGCAAGGCTTGTGGCACAAGGCTTTAGTCAGCAACCAGAAGATTATGGTTCTACATATGCTCTGGTAGCGAAGATGGCAAGCATTAGGATTGTGTTAGCATATGCAACAATGCAAGATCTAGAAATCTTCTCTTTCGATTGACATCAAAATGGCTTTTCTAAATGCACCACTTACACATGAGTTGTATTGCAAGCAAATTCCAGGTTTTCCAGACAACAATCCAAGAAAAGTCAATAGACTTCTTCGAGCACTTTACGGTCTGAAACAGTCTTTAAGAGAATGGTATACACTATTGAGAACAACTCTGGAAAACTTAGGACTGGTGACATGCGAAGTGGACCAAGCTGTTTTCATTGAACGTTTTTCCTCTCCACCCTATACTTTGATTCCAGAACTTGACGACAGAGAAGATCTTTTGATCATTATGTGCATACATGTGGATGATGGGCTCAATGTGACAAATTCAAAACCGCTTTATGAATGGATAATTATGGAAATGAATAAATGATTCATAGTTATTGATTTGGGAATATCTTCATTATACCTTGGCATTTGGATTGACAGAGATAGAGCAAAAAAGAAACTGTGGCTTTTCCAAACAGGTTATGTTTTGGATTTACTTGTGACGTATTGTCTATTGGATGCGACTCCGTTATCACTCCCACTTGTGGTCAACTTAGACAACTTGCTGGATCCACCACCGAACTCACTACCAGAAATTGTGAATGAAGATATCAAGGTACATTACCAACGACTCATAGAATCAATCTTATACCTCAGTCTCTGTACATGTCCGGATCTCACTTTTACTGCCATGTCCCTTGGACAATACAATTCTTCTCCAACTTGAGCGCATTTGTTAGCAGCGAAAAGAGTCTTATGGTATATTTCGGGTATGAGGAGATATGCTCTGGAAATACAATTATTTGAGGACAACAACGAACTCTTCTTCCAAACTTCTACTTCCTGCAGACTTTGGGGTGGTTGATGCAGACTGGGCATCAGATTCAATAACAAAGAAAAGTGTTATAGGATATGCATTTTTCATATATTCAAGCCTTATTTTGTGGTCCTCTATGAAGCAACGAACAATCACATTATCCTCGACAGAAGCTGAGTACATGGCCTTGTCTCATGCAATGTGGGAAGCACTTTTGATCCGCTATTTACTCATGACCCTGGATTTACTGATACTGAAACCATTTCCTTTATATTGCAACAACAAGAGTGCCTTGAACATTGCAAATTCGGATTCAATAACATCTTGTTCTAAACATATTGATATTCAGCATCACTTCATTTGTGAACACATTAATGAAGGTTTATTTAAAACACTATGGATATTGACATCGGAAATGGTCGCCAACATTCTTACCAAATCATTATCCAAAGATCTTCACAACAAATTTGCTTCATCCTTTGGTCTTGTTAATTGACTATAACCCATATTTATCCACTTTCTCGCTGATGGGGTTGTGTTGGTCGGGAGACTATACGATTGGATCAGCTTGAATATGGTCACATGACTTATAGTTACAACTTCACATTGATGTGTCAAACAGCCTCAGTGGTTTTCTATCATTATTGATTGACTCTGAGGCTGTAAGTGACCATTTCTCATACTTTATGATTAATACATATCTAATAGCTTATGACTTAGTGTTATGTTGCTATTAGGTATAATCTTATATAATCTTAGTGGTTTTCTATCATCATTGATTGACTCTGAGGCTTGTTATGTTGCTATTAGATTGTGCATTCTCTCAGGCTACTAGATTGGTACAACATGTAGGAATATTCTGGAAGACAGAGTTGACATCAAAGACGGCAGCCTGAGATTCAGGAGGAGCATCAGCCACCAAGAGCCAACAAGTGGAAAAGGTACCCCAGTCACAAGGGTAGTCATCTGAGTCAATATAAGAGTTGACAGAAGGAATGGCAGGGTTGTTACAAGGAAAAGACAGATCAAGAGTTGCTCGAAGTTTGCCGCTAGCACTTGAAACAACAACAACAACAACTACTACTACTACTACTACCCCACCCCACCCCAATTACTAAACCATTTAAAATGACTTATACTGATACGTCTGCCTCACTTGAGGCAGACAAACAAATGTCAAATAATCCCAATATACCCTATAAAGAACACCGAAAACTGTAGGTGTGAGTCAAAACCTGTAGACTTGGGAACAATTCACTACAAAATCAACCCCAATATGCTACGCAAAGACAAGAAGTCCAAGTCAGTCAGCAGTAAATGTAAGCCAGCTACGATCAGAGTGATGTGGCAGCAAAAACTGAGGTGGCAGTGCTTGATGAGGAGATCTCATAATCTCCAAGATAGGATCCCCATCAAAACTGACATCACCCTCAGCACACACATCAAACTGTTGTCTCAATCAAAAACACACTGCTCCTCCATACCTGCAGACCACCAACACAAGAGACCATCTGTCACAGCTGCAAAATGATAAAACAGCAGTCCAGACCAAGAGGAGAAGCAGGAGAAAGGAAAGAGGGAGGAAGAAGGAATAGCCAGGGAGATCGAGGAGGAACATTTAGCCTCCAGCAGGCTTTGGCATACAACTACTGATGCCCAGACCCAGTAGCAAGCAATGCCGGTGATAGGACCCCATACAGGATCAGTGCATCAATGGCAGGCTACGGCAACATGGCACAGGCTCAGGATACCTTAGTGCGCGCTAACTAACCAATTTTGACAATATTTGACGGCTGTGCACGGCAAGAAGCAGATCCGATCAGTGATAGCGCCGATGGCAGACAGAATGACAACTGACAGATGGCATCAGTCACTGACGACAGTGCTTAGGGAGAAGCCTGATATCTATCAAAAACTGATGGACAGCTTGGCATTTGACCTTGGTGTCTGACACCGCTTAGCACCTCGATCTGGCGCCTGACATCGCTAAGCATTTTGGACAGACAGAAGGATGATGGATTGATGGTTTAGCTTCGTGATCTGCCGCCTGGCATTGCTAAGGGTCTTGAATGGACGGTAGGGATCTGAAACCGTTGGAGCTACCCCTATGAAATTTTCTAGTTTACCGCACTTTGGCAATGGTTGGTCACTGGCGACGGTGAACTCCTTGTAGTATATAAAGTACTTACCGACTTGTACATACCCATTAAACAATAGACCAGAGTTTCCTGCTCCCCTTTCTTCAGTCTTCCTTATGCTCAAGACCTCATTAACGATCGGCAACATCAAACTCGTCAGCAGTTGCAGGTTATTGCTAGCCTTCGACCTATTCACGCCTCGCAGCTACGGCAGGCATTAACGACACTTAGACCTCGCTAAGCTTACCGCATTCTTGTCACTGACATTGCCGTGTGCACTTACCGCTGCTTTCATAGGCGCTTTACCTTAGCGCTTTACACTTGCTGACCCCCTTACCGACTTTTCCTCATTTTCACAGGCACGTTCTCTGGAACATGCCTGGGACTCCTCTCATCACTTATAGCGCGCCCAACGCAAGCTTTTGGTACGGTAACACTATAGTCATATTTGTTACTGACCAAACTTTGGGCGTCATCACCAGGTCACCAAGCATGCAAA
>QGOA01006206.1:0-38095 GCA_003313075.1 Termitomyces sp. MG16
TCCGGTGTATATGGCCCCTGAGGTCTGGGAAGTGTGATGTCTTCATAGTTTGCTATCAGGCCTGACAATAAAGATGGTGAGGGTGACTCTGACATATCAACAGACACATCATCAGTATGACCAGCTTGATTGAAAGGGCCAATGGGCCTACATCAACCATGTTTTGCTCTAGCGCAAAATTCTTGTTCTGTTGAAATAAATTAACTATGATTACCAGTGCCAAATTATACTCACGTTGTTAATATAATTCGTTAATTCTTCTCTGATCCTCACGTCGAGTCATACGTGTCTCATATTCCTCCTACTCCCAGACATTGTTACCAGTAAGTAGGGTTGGAGAAGAAGATTGTTGGAAAGAGGAAGACTGGATTTGAAGAGCCGTTACATCAAAAAGTGGTGGAAGATTTTCTTTGTCATTGGCTGCCATGCCTCCATCCATCTCTTCTCCCGTCACAGAAAATAGCAGTGGAAGGTTTTTTTCATCCTCAGTTGTCATACATCCGCTGCTCTGAACTTCCATTTGTCTGCCGTCACCAGCTGCCATGGTCTCCATCACTGTTAGTCTTTCTGCTCCTTCACCAACAATAAATAGAGGTGGCAAAGAATCGTCATCCATCTCCTCTTCCACAGGAATGAACAAAGAGGGCAAATCATTGTCTTTTGTCTCCTCTTTCGCAGAAATGAACAAAGGAGGCAAAGAATCCTCTTCCATCTCCTCTTCCGCAGGAATGAACAAAGGTGGCAAAGATTCGTCTTCCGTCTCCTCTTCCGCAGGAATGAACAAAGGCGGCAAAGATTCATCTTTCGTCTCCTCTTCCGCAGAAATAAATAAAGGAGGGATACTCTCTAAGTCAGGGTCACTAATGGATGGATTAGGGATATCCACCTGGTTGTTGTCAGTTTTCCCCAGCTCTCTGAATGTCCCATGGACATGAGCTGCTGGGGCAGAAGGAAGTTGGGATGCCGGTTGAACCACAACGCAAGAGTTTTCCATTGTAGGGCCATACACCAGTCCAGGTTTACTCTGACTGTAGAGGTGGTGGAATGGATGTTGTCCATTTGAGGGTTTGATATGCATCAAGGATGGCCATTGGGGAGAGTTGATATCAGGGAGAGTGGTAAGATGGGCCATGGAGAGGCAGTCTTGAGGATTAGGCTGCTCACCATCAATACTGTTGGTATGGGACTTGATGCCTGTCAATTGGCCTGTCTGAGCAGGATCCACGGATCTGGCAATGGAACTGACAATGGAAGCAGCAACGGACTTGCTGCCAGCAAATAGGTGGATCATATCATTGGCCATTGGCACATGTTCCATCCTATCCAGCAACCACCACTTGTCTAGGGCTAGAAGCATCTGCTGGTGGCCCCTGGTGGATCCGCTACCTGCAAACACACGGAGCAAATTGTCTGGTGCTGGGACAGATACCAATCCATCGGATGGCAATGTCATGGGCAGCCGGCAGTTGCATGCCAAGAAGCTTTCAAGAGAGTGGAAGCCTTGCTGATGTACAAGAAGGCAATGCTCCAGCATTTCATTGCTTAAGACCTGAACATCCTCTCGGCCAATGTGGTTCCACCAATCACAGCCATACAGATTCCTGATAAGACCTTGATGGCCATCAACAAACTCTAGGATCTCTGTGGGCAAAATTTGCTGATTTTGGAGAGGGAAAAATTGGCTCATGCTTTTGATAATGTCTGGGACATTTCAGACCACATTATTCAGTGATGCAGCCCCCAGATATGACAATACAAAGTTCTATGGCACACAGTCAGATCCTAATATATTTACACATTTTAAAGTTATCTTACCAACTCCTTGTCTAGATGCTGGATAATCCATGCCTCTTCCGCTTCAAGACTTGGCACAAGATTGCCAAATATAGAAAGTGCTGCAATGAGGCGTGACTCGATGTAGTCAACAACCTCTTGCAAATTTTCTAATACAGTAGCTTGGAACATGACATTGTGTGGTACAGAGGTAGACGCCATTGCACTCTTGCTTGTAGAAGCAGATACTGCTATGTATCAGATTTTTGTGCCTTGTAAACAAAAGTGATTTTCAACAATTCCATTGCACATGACTGTCACAAATCCATTCCAATCATCTGCTGATGGCAGCAAGCTGCATCCATCAGTTAAATCTGTCTCTGCATCTGTCACATCAATCTGTCTCTGCATCTGTCACATCAATCTGTCTCTGCATCCATCACATCAATCCGTCTCTGCATCCGTCATATTAATCCGTCTCTGCATCTACCATTTTCACAGCAGATCTCTTGCAGTTTGGGGGGGAATAAAATCAGGAAGCACCTGCCTAAATTTATCAATTGCCATCGAGGCCAATTCTTGCCACATGGCCACCTTTTTGTGGGCATATGACTGGAGACCTCTTTTCTTCACTGACATACCACGCTTCAACCAAATATCTGCCTGGTTGAAGAAATACTGAACTGTCCACTCCATTTCACTCATGACAAGCTGACATTCCTCTGTCCATCTGTTGCATTGTGCTTTAGCATGTAGATAATGAACACGATTAACTGAAGAGATATGTTCATGAACAGATGTAATGATAACGGAAATGTTAACAAGAGGACTCACATTCAGAAATAGTTGCAGATTCATTTTCTGCATCAGAATTAGAGTGCCATATCCAAGATACCTTGATCCTTGATGAACCAGGAATGTTGGAATCTCGTATAGCTGTGCTTGCATTCAAATCCGCTTTCTGTAGAACTGGATACTTTCTCTGAATGCTGAGGTCCGATCCTAGTCGCAGCAGAGCACTGCGGCATCGTGCATAGGCATGAGCCTTCACCAGAATTGAGGCCTGGATTCTTTGAAGAGATGTGCGAGCTTGAGTTTTCACATTCTTGCTTGGAGCGACCCGGACGACATGAGAATATAGGAATGATTTCTCTGCAATGAATTCCTGAAGGGCTTGCAGGAGCCTTTCAATTTGAATCAAGCGCAGATTGCGCTCTATCATTGTTAATGATGAGACATTACCCATGATTATAGATGGGAAGGAGATTTCAAAATCTTCTGGAACAACTACATCTCTTGGTTCAAGGTTATCTGCCGGTGGTACCAGTGGATCTGCTGGTTGTTCATCTTCTGCCATTTCATTGTCGTCAAAGGCTCTGGGAACTTCATCTAGTTCTAGGGGGGCAGTCCACCTTCCACCAGCAATAAACCTGCTCCTGTCCTGAGAAGCAGCAAGGACATTGAGTCGAACCCTTAATAGTTCTTTTTCCACCTCAACCTTTTGCTGATCATCATTGCTTGCATGCTGATTCAAACAGCGAACCTGGTCCTGAATTGCAATTCTGAGCTTCCAATTAGTGAAATAGGTTGGGCCATCAGCAATGCACCTTACTGCTGCTCCTCAATGTCAAGGGCAAGTTGAATCCAGAAGGAATGAATATCCATCGCTGCAACATCCGTTGAGTAGTTTCCACTGTCTGCTGTCATTCGGTCTTCACTTGCACTATTGAAGGTCATTGTACGAGCTTTCAGAATATCCATTGCTTTACGGTTTCCCTCCTCTCTGAGCCTTTCTGCCTTAGCTATTCCAGCTTCCCAGCTTGTTAGTAAATCCGTTGATATTCTGATGAATTGCTTGGTGAAATATTGAACGGCTGCATCTCTCATCTCAACAGCAGTCCTGTACTTTTGACATAGGAATGGAACCATGTCAAGCAGCTTCTTCCAGTTTGAGTCACACATGTGATCATCAAGGATTTCTGCCCGATGTGCCAAGGTAGCCGTACGGGCCATCTGTGAGACTTCATTTAGTGTAGACCAGAGACTTTCAATTATCTCCCCAGCCAAATGACCGGCCCCAGGAATGAAGGATGGGGCAAAGCGGAAAAAACAATCCTCCTTATGCCCATGGACATGAAGAAGTCCTATTGCAAAGTCCATGAGTAGATTGTCCAGCAGGACCTCTCCAGCCTTGGCAAGCCGTTCAGAAAATTTGACACACCACTGGCATGCTATGTCATATACCAGTAGGAGATGCTGAATCACATCCATGTTGGTCGTCTTAACTGCCCGTGTGATGGAAAAGTCTGTGTAAACCTGGCCTTCACCACGGGTCAAGTTTGTTATACTATTAGGAGCAAAGCTGTACATGCCGTTGCAACAATACCAGTAATGTCGCATGACTTGTTCATCATCAGGGCCTTTTCAATAGCTTTGAATGTGTTTTCACAAGCGGCTCCCTGGACAGACGGAGGTCCAGCGGATGGCCAATGGACAGGATTGAATTGATGAGCGGACGGCGGACAGGTAGAGTTAAAGGATGTCACTCACTGTTGGCTGTTCCTTTGCACGCTTGAGATAGTGGGTGAGCTCATCCCTCCTGGCCATCATACCACCACCTTCTGAATGTCATACATTATGAGCAGAATTAGAATGTCAGACATGATCTGCCTTGAAGTTGCCGTCTATCATTAAAGAATGATTGAACTTTCACCAGACGGGATCTTCTTTCCAGTTGGATGGAAGATTGACTCCTGGTTGGGGACAAGTTGGACAGAATATTGCAAGTTCACCACGGTCTGGCGCCATGGGATGTCTCGATTCATCATGGCCGAAGCCTGCCCACTTCAACTTCTTCAGCCACCGCCATGAACGAGAAAGTCGTCGTAGCTCACGGTAAAAGTTATCCACCTCACTAGAAGATGCAATCGGGGAAGTTATTCTTGCAATTTTCTGCCAGTACTGGTAGGCGGATGCTTTGCACTCTAGATTTGTCAGACAGAAGTCGTCCAGCACAGCCATTGTAAAATATGTTTGTGTCTGATCAAATATACTGGGGACCAGCTGCAAGCAGATGGTATCCTCCACCAAGACATTCATCCCAGAACACTCACATGATATGACAGTGATGTAGTGTACTCCAGTTGTGTGAACAATCTGTTGTATTGGATTCCCAAAGCAATCATATCTGTCTATACGGAACCTGTTCGTGGCTGGCCGATCTTCTGGAATATCTTCTATTGGCAGATTATTCTCTAGGTCCTGTTGCTTTTTCTCTTCTATGATTTGATCAAGGCTAGCATCCTGAAGTCTGCTTAGGAAATCTGAAGTCATGGATGGATGCGCTGCCAGATGTCCCGGGTCGCTATCTGCTGATGGAAGTTCAACATCCAGTTGATATTCGAGTCATAGAAACTCTTGCTCCTGAATGTCCTTTTTCCACTTGTGGTCCTCAAGAGCCCTGACCCTGACCTTCCCTTGATGACAGTTTGCATGCAATGAATTGTGTTGGATATAGAAATACCCTCCAGTATGCAACATATTCATTGGTTGGAAATACCTACCATTCCATACTTCAGGTCGGTGAAATGGGTTGGAGTCGTGCGTGCGGTGGAAACGTCCGTGACAGAATATTCTTGATCCAACACAATCATGGCATCGTCATTGTGCAAGGTAATGGTCAGGACAAGCAAGGCAATCAGTAACGTCATCCATTGATTCACGATCAAGCAATCCATTGAGCAACTGTGGAACATGATTGATGAAGTCGTTAAGATAATCTGCCTGTGTCTATGTATGAACTTGAATAATTTGCTCTCAATAATAGCATACATTCAAATCACCTTTACATGCCTTATGGATATGGGCATTGTATCATCTACATTATCTACCGTTGGATTATTGTCCAAGTGTGCAAAGTTATCATTATCTGCAAATGCCGCAGGTGGTGCACCAGTTACAATGGGAGCGGGACCCAGTGGTAGCCGTTGTGTTATGAGGACTGGCAACCCTCGTGTGTTCTGAGTGAGTCGTGTCCTTTCCTCAGCAAACAGGATGAGGTCCCTTTGTCTGATGACTGTTTTCTTTGGTCGCTTGCATTTCTTTAGAGAGTTCAGGTTCATGATCAAAATATCTATGGCCAGGACCTAGCCATTGTACGGGATATCTAATGAGACCGCTCATCAATATCGGCAATATGCCCCAATTTGGATGGGCTGGATACCAGCGGACAGCGGACCCTATCCGTCGAAGACAAATGGAATCCGTTTGTCATCAACAGATACTGAACGGAAAATCTATATTTTATCATGTAATCCTTCAGTTGAGAACTGTGTGGTTGCAGAAAATTATATTGTCTACAAACATGTCTGCCCTCCTGCAACCGCCTGAACCAATATTTTCACCAAAGAAAAGACGAGTGGAACCGATATTTACAGCAGAAGAAAGATCTATCTTTGAACCATATAAGGAACTCTACCGCTCCTCAACTACTCCTCAAGCTTGGACTGCTATCTTGAAGAATAAAATCCTAACGGATATCTTCAACTACTGGGCCACTAAGGGGACAGAGCCAAAGACAGGGGAAGAGTGGGCAGAGAGAATCAAAGTAGGTACAGCAACTCATTGCAAAGAACTAGACATCATTTGCTTGAATAGAAGGTTGTCCAGTATATCAAGAATTGCTGGCACCCTTATTACCAGCATAAAGATTCAAAGGTGCTCCTGAAAACTTCACTGGGAGATGTTGTCCGGCAGACAATGGCAAAGGAGATAAATGAGGAGATCCAGAACTTGTTGAGAGGTAAGGATCACAATGCCTTGGGATTGGATGCATTTGCACAATATAATGTGGGTGTCAAAAATGTTATGCATCAACTCACACTGCAGGAGGAAAGTCGTTTACGGAAGATGGCGGCAGAATGGAGCAAAAAAGGAAATTCGCCAGAAATTCAGCGCAAGTTGGTACTCCTTCCATCCCCCATCCGTCCTCTATTTGTTGTACATCTGTCCGCTTGATTCCGCTTTCTAATTGTTGTCTCTCTAGGAAGGCCCAAAAGCACGGTTTGAAGTGTGTGGACAATGCAGATGTGCTTCGATTTAGAGAGATGGGCATGTTGAGTTGGACTGTTGTTGGTTGGTATGCAGATGAAGGCATGACTATTAGAATGTATGTGGTGCCATCATTCTTTAAACAATTTTGACACCAATTATAGTCATGACAATATGTCATACTTGACCCATGCTAACTGACCTACCTTTCAAGACTCCTTTCCTGACCTTGTTAGTGACCTCAACAAGAAGATGATGGATTACATGTTTGCTCTTCTTGGTAGAGACATGCCGTCCAACATGCAATCACCCCATGATTTGACTCCTCCTATCCTTACATGCCATGACCTCATCCTTGATCTGGATAGGGATGCATTCCCAATATTACCAGCAGATCCAGGACCAAATATATTTCAAACTTGGGCAGAATTGGAAATGCTTGTCCAGGACTATCTAAATACTCATTACAGTGAATGCTAGTTTTCTCCACCTTTGCTTATCATCTGATCACTCCGTTAGAAATTGCGTCTGGTTACCAGTATGAATCTGCTCCTTACAAGGCAGTGAGGACCAATGATCAGCAATTCATACATTCAAGGTATCTTCCAGAGGGTCTGATATTCCAAGATCCCCATAATCTTGGTTGGCCTGAGCTATTGTGTCTGCTGAACTTCTGGAGAGACCGTCAAGGACAGTATGGATCCGGTGACACCTTCCGCTAGATGGTTTATCTCAACCATCACAAGCAGCCAGTAGCTGCCGAGTACGGCACCTGAGCTGATCATGAAAAAAATGCAGCAGCAGCAGCACGTAAGGCTACACGCAAAAATGGAGGGAAAAATCGGAAACAGAGGCCAACACCATCAGCGGTAGTCGATGGCAACAGTAGGACCATTGCTAATGATGGAGCTGCTGATGGTGGATCTGCTTTAGTCACCGGATCTGCGGTAGTTGATGGCAACAGTAGGACCATTGCTAATGATGGAGCCACTGATGGCGGATCTGCTTTAGTCACCGGATCTGCAGCCAACTTGGAGTGGCAACTGGGGCCTACACTTTCCCTGTCACCTAGCATACCACACACACCACTGCCTGACTTACAGGAGGAACCTCCTGTCTTGCGCTCACCGCACACTCCCCAGCCTCAGCACCACAACAGATCCACAGTTCACAACGAATCCTGACCAAATATATCAGCTTCCGCTCACGACAAGTCCGCTCTCAACAAATCCGTTCATGACGGATGTGGTGATGATACAGCAGTGGTAGATGCCACTACCATCCACCTCTTACAATAAAGAAGATGGAGCCATCCAGACCCTCCAATTAATGGCCCTAGTGATGGTTCCCCTAGATATAGAGTGTCAAGAAGGGTGCTCAACATTCTTCAAGATGAGGACAATGACCAATTTGAAGGTGAGGGAAGGCTGGCATTACAAAACCAAAAGAAGCGCAAGGCATTGCCTAACCAATTGTCAACAAATTCCAAGCGACCTCGCAAGTCTCAAGCAGAAATGCTATAGGAAGATGCAGCTCAATACATTGATATGTCTACACCAGCAAAAAGGAGTAGCAGCTGCACTAAGGTCATTTGACCAGTCTGCCGTCATTGATGTGAGGAAGGGGGAAATGTTATATTACATTTTTGTAAACTATAGTGTTACAAAAATGTAGCAATGTTTATCATAATGAAAAAAAATATTGTACAATAACAAACCGTCCATCTTAAACTGTCCATCTTCACTTGTCTTCTGTTGCCTTCCGTCTCTCAGTAAGCCAACTGGATGATCAGGTCCGTTGCATCGGCGGCTGACTACTTTGGAAGTTGCTGTGAGCCCGCGATAGGGTCAGGAGTGGTTTCTTCCTCTTCAACAATGAGTCCAAGTCCACTGTGCCCTGTTGAATGCACTGCCACATCATCCTGAGCTGACGGACTGGAGGGACAGGTGGAGATGTGAAGTCGACTCTGCAAAGTGTCAACCATACCCTGAATATGGTGGATCTGCTCCTCTGTCTGACAGATCCGTCCGTTGTGGGATACAAGTGTCTCACCTGCACGAGAAACATTGGTTTGCAGGGTTTCCATGTGGCCACTGAGCGTGTTGACCTGGGTCTGATAGCAATGGAAGAAGTCCTCAATATGCGGTAACCAGCTCGCCTCAGCCATGACAAACTCGTCCTGCACCTGCTCCCCAACATTCCGCAATGCTTTCTGGAACCCATTCTCTATCCTGTTCAAACGGCTCTCCACCCCTGCCATTACACCAGCCACAATGTCCTCACTGTAACTAGACTCTATTGCCCGCTCCTTGCTCTTTCCCTTGACCGGAAGAGGATCTGCTGGGCGGTTGGAGGTCGACAGTTGGGATGGACGGATGGATGGTTTTGATGGTCCTGCAATTGGACTGGCTGGTTTATCTGCTAACTATTGGTTAGCTATTTGAGCAGGAAAAGAGTTTCATACCATCATCACTGACTTCTTTCTCAGTGGTTTTTTCCCCTTTCCCTTGTTGCTGGGCTTGATGGTTTTCTTGACAATCGTCAGGCTGCATGTTCATTTGCAAATGAGCTGGCAAGGATCGCATGTGGTGCCGCCCTTTGTCCTGACACACTGTAGCCACTTACTTGCGCAATATTGGCAAGGGAGGTTGATGTGCTGACCCTCATAACAAGGTGCTGTCCTCAGATACCTGCCCAACAGCATCCCTCCAGTAATTTCCTCCTCCGGTATCCTGCCCTCTTGTTCTTCCTCTTCCTCTTCCTCTTCATCCTCGTCCTCATCCTTGTCCTCCTGCTCTTTCTGTCGACGATAGGTACCAGGAGGATGTTGACCAATATAGGTCACCCGTTTTGGCTTCTTGGGATTTGGTGACAGACCAGACAAATCTCCTGCCACTGGAGGACTCAGTCGTTTTCTCTTCTTCGGAATCAGTGACAGACCAGACAAATCTCCTGCTGCTGGCCTATGACCTATCCAGTCTTCTCATGCCGGTGCCATTGACGGACCAGCCTTGGTCAATGGATCAGGTCATTCTTTGTCCCCACTTGGTTCTTCTCCCCTCCACTCCTCTGGGTCCATTTCTTCGCAGCGTCCTTCAACCGCCTGGTCATATCCTTGTCAGAAAGCTTGCTCTGGAGTAGCGGGATAACTTTGTTGATGAAACTTCTCCTGGCATCAAGGAGGAGTTTCTTGTCATCCTTGATGTCCCTAATCTTGAACCACATGTCAATCTATAGGATGACTATTAGTGCATGTCTATTAGGCAGGAGTGCTTGTATCTTACCAGGTCCTTCTGCTGTGCTTTGAGTTGTCGCAGGTCTCCTCTGAAAGCAAGGTATAATACTTGAACATCTGCGTCAATGACCCGTTGGTGGAGTTCTTCATTAGACATGGCGGATGGAGGATTAAAGAAATGGACGAGAACTTTACATGAAGCAAGTTCTGAAAATAGATATCATGTGACCCTGTTTAAATTACAAAAGAAGTTTGATTTATTGCTTGACAAAACCTTTATCTTACAGTTTAATAAATAACAATTAGCTAAGCAGGCCAAAAATAGCAAACATCTTAATGTTCATTGCACTAAGCAGGAGTCGAACCCATCTACTGCAACACACAATGAACACCAATAGATAATATTTTATTAGACCATCAAAGCTTAATGTATACAGCTATAGTCTAAATAGATATCATGTCAGCCTGTTTAAATTAGAACCTTACTTTGTTTATCATACTGTGTAGTAAATAACAATTAGCTAAGCAGGTCAAAAATTCTAAACAGTTTGATGTAAATGCACTAGTAGGAATCAAACCCGTCCACTGCAAGACATAATAAAGATCAATAGATAATATTCCACTAGATCACCAATGCTTACTTTACATTGCTATGATGTAAATAAACATCAGTCTATTCTTCTGTGTGTGGTCAAAAATATTTGAGTTCGATGTCAATGCACTAGGGGGAGTTGAACCCACCTAATGCAAGATACAAGGAATACCAATGGGAAATATTCCATTACACCACAGACGCTTCATGTATAATGCTATGGTGTAAATCAATATCAGTCTAATATTCCGCTACAAACCATGGTTTTCCTCTTTCCTGTATACTTCTATGGTATAAATAAATATCAGTCTAATATTGTCAATTCAATACAGATGCACCAGTTGCAGTAAAATCTCTATCTGTTCAAATTCTGTATGGGTCTGTTTGTGCACTACATGAACACCGTCCTGACTTGTAGTAAGCGCCTGTGGTACAATGGAATATTCATAAATTGATATTTCATATTGTGCACAAGAGGTGGGTTTGACTCCCGCTAGTTCACATTATATAATAGCAGCAGGCCGCTGATGTCCGCTAGCGTCATGAATTTGATCCATTGAAAACTCCAGAGATTTCTGCAGTAGCATAAGATGGACGAGTTTGTGCATGTGTTCATTCCAGAGCTCATGACTAGTTGATAATACACTGTGGCTGAATACCTTTGTGCTGGTCTTTGTAAAAAAGGTAGTCAGCCCTGGTGTATCGTCACTTGTCATGAGCTCTGGAATGATCTCATGTGTCAACTCCTCCATCCTATCCCGCTTCAATAATTGCTAGAGTTTTGGTCAGATCAACTACTACAGGTGCTTACTACAGGTTAGTACGATGTACATGTAGAGCAAAAATGCACCCATATAAAAACACACCATTAGTCCCTGTTAAGGTGGAGTAGGGGGAGTAGAACCCACCGCTGTACACAATATTGAATATCAATAAACAAATATTCCACTGAACCACCGGGACTGGTTGCACCGCTGATGTCAGCTGGCTTACATGCCAACGTCAGCTACTGTCTGCTACCATCCGCTGGCATGCCAGCAGACAGCGGATACTCATGAACCCTCTTCTGCCCTTCCGCCTCTTTCTCTCCAGTGCCATCCTCTCCACTCCTCACACTACCTCACACACCACCCTGCTTCCCTCCTCCCTCCTGACCTGATGTCTGACATCTGCTATGTCCGCTGGCGTACCAGCAGACACCCATGCTCCTTCCCTTTCCTCTTCCCCCTCTTTCTCCCCACCCCCATCCCTCTTCCGCCACCCCCCACGCTCTCTGAGACATCACCTCATGTGGCAGACACCCATGCACCCCGTTTTCTTCTCTCCTGCCCTGATGCCGGACAATGCTGGGAGTTGCCAACGGATTCCTGTGGATGCTGACGGATACCAGCGGATATCTGGCGGATGCTGATGGATGCACGATGGATGCCAACGGATGCCAGCGGATGCCAGCAGGTCACGACGGCTGCCGATGAACTCTGATGGATGCCTGCTGATGCCAACACCTCTTTCAAGCCACAAAAACTCTTTTGGAAGGTATGCCACCCCCCTTCCACCTCAAAAAATCCATACAGGAACCTGCAGAAACATAGGTGGGCATCTGTTCATTGTGTTATCTAACCTTTAAATCTATCCATTAGTAATAGACCTGTGGTGCAATGGTTAAATGTGCGTTCCGTTGCTGGAGGCTTTTCCAAGGCCAGGGATCTGATTCCCCTCCACAGGCATACAGCGGGCAAGACAAAGTTACCTTTTTCCTTGGTCCAACCAGACTCTGTGGACCTGCGTAGGCCTTTGTGGATGTCCACTAGTGCTCTGCACAGGCCTGCGTGGGCCCACGTAGATTTGAGTCCATTGACGTACATCTGCGAGGATGTCTGCTGGTGGCTTGCGTAGGCCTGCGTAGGTTTGCAGGGCCTTTTCATGGATGTACGCTGGCATCGGGGGTGGGAAAAGGAGGGAAGGGGAGACGTGCAGCCTCGAGTTATTGCAGGGAGGAATGGAGAGGGGAGCGAAGTGGGGAACTTTGAGGAGGGTTTATTCATGCCATGATGTCCACCAATGGAGGAGGTTTTCACTCGTGGGCTGATGCCCGCCGGTGGCTGCTGATGCACATTGACATCTGCTAGTGTCCGCTGGCATCTGCCGGGCGTGCGTGCATATGTGTGTGCCCACTTTTTATTGATCTACTAGACCGTGTCATACAGCACATTGTGACACGTCTGCAGCTCTGTATTCTATGGCACTGTGGAGACTGCTCCACTCCAGTGTAGCGGACTCTGCTGGACACGTATGGTACAGCACAAAGCAAGCTCCCATACAACGTTTGACATGTACCGTTGTGATGTCCTACCCTGGGCAGGTTCAACTTCCACTAGTGCATTGATGTTGAACTGTCAGTAACTTTTGATCTGCTTAGCTCATTGATATTTACTACACATGGAATATTAGACTGATATTTATTTACTACACATAGAATATTAGACTGATATCTGTTTACATCATAGCAGTATTCAGTAAGCATATGTGGTGTAATGGAATATTATCAATGGATATTCATTATGTCTTGTACTAGGCAGGTTTGACTCTGTAAGGGCAACCTCTAGAGGCTGTAGCTCAGTCACACAGCTGGCAGAGGGAGATCTAAAGTGTATTAGAGTATGTACTGACAATATCATGATAACTACTCACCTAGCAGAGGAAGATCTGAAGAAAACAAATCTAGGGATTTTCTATGCCAGATTGGATGCTTCTGGGGCCTCTGAAGCATGGGAAACAACTGTACAGTACAACAAAACCTTAAAAACTCAAAAATTGCCTACACAAACAATTGCACAAATAAAGGGCAAACTCTGGCAAACTCTGGCTTATATAAGTGGTCTGGAAGTGGTGCTGAAGGGACCACACTTGTCTGAATGGTAGCTAAAGAACCAGAGCACCTCAAGGGCTGAGAATAGTATTAACAAAGAGTATTGAAAAAATAGAAATAGTAAAATGACATAATGTCAGAAGAAATGAGAGAATGAATAAAAGGAGAGCAGAAGAAGTAAGAAGTGAAAGAAGGAAGAAATGAGGAGTTCTCTGACAGACTCCTGCTTAGTGCAATAAACATTAGGACCTCTGCATTTTTGACCTGCTTAGCTAATTGTTATTTACTACACAATATGATAAATAAAGTAAAGTTTGTCAAGCAATAAATCAAACTTCTTTTGTAATTTAAACAGGGTCACATGATATCTATTTTAAGAACTTGCTTTGTGTAAAGTTCTTGTCCATTTCTTTAATTTTCTATCTGCCATGCCTAATGAAGAACTCACCAACAGGTCATTGATGTGAATGTTTAAATATTATACCTTACTTGCAGAGGAGACCTGCATCAACTCAAAGGACAGCTGAAGGACCTGATAAGATGCAAGCACTCCTGCCTAATAGATATGCACTAATAGTTGTCCTGTAGACTGACATGTGTTTGATGGTTAGCCAGATCAAGGATGACAAGAAACTCCTCCTTGATGCCAGAAGAAGTTTCATCAATGAAGTTATCCCCCTACTCCAGAGCAAGCTTTCTGATGAGGATATGACCAGGCAGTTGAAGAACACTGCAAAAAAATGATCCTAGAGGAGTAGAAGAGAGGAAGAACAAAGTGGGGGCAAAGAACAATCTGATTCGTCAACCAAGGCCAGTCTGTCAATAGCACCGGCATGAGAAAACCAGATAGGTTATAGGCTGGCAGCATGAGATTTGTCTGGTCCATCATCAATTCCAAAGAAGAAAAAATGACCAAGTCCTCCAGTGGCAGGAGATTTGTCTGGTTCATTGCTAAATCCCAAGAAGCCAAAACAGGTGATCTATATTGGTCAACGTCTTCCTGGTATCTATTGTTGACAGAAGAAGCAGGAGATAATGATGAGGATGAGGATAAAGAGGAAGAGGAAGAGAAAAAACAAGAGGGCAGAATACCGAAGGAGGAAATTGCCAGAGGAATGCTGTTGGGCAGGTATCTGAGGACAGCACCTTGTTGCAAGAGTCAGCACATCAACCCTCCTTGCCAATATTGTGCAAGTAAGCAGCTACAGTGTGTCAAGACAAAGGGTGGCACCACATGCAATCCCTGTTGGCTCATTTGCAAACAAACATATAGCCTGACAATTGTCAAGAAAACTATCAAGCCCAGCAACAAGAGAAAGGGGAAAAAACTACTAACAAAGAAGTTAGTGATAATTATTGAGAGTGATGATGGTATGAAACTCTTTTCCTGCTCAAATAACTAATCAATAGTTAGCAGATGAACTAGCCAGTCTAATTGCAGGACCATCAGAACCATCTGTCTATCCATTTCAACCATCGACCTCCAACTGCTCAGTGGATTCTCTTTCAGCCAAGGAAAAGGGCAAGGAGTGGGCAATAGAGTTTAATCACAGTGAGGACATTGTTGAGTTCCAGAAAGCATTGCAGAATGTTGGAGTGCAGGTGCAGGACAGGTTTGTCATGGCTGAGGAGAGCTGGTTACCATGTATTGAGAACTTCTTTCATTACTATCAGACTCAAGTTGACACACTCAGTGGCTACATAGAAACCCTGCAAACCAATGTTTCTCTTGCAGGTAAGACACTTGCAGAACATGACGGATAGATCCATCAGACAAAACAGCAGATTTGCAATATTTGGGGTGTGGTTGACACTTTGCAGAATTGACTTCACATCTCCACCTATTCCTCCAGTCCATCAGCTCAGAATGATATGGCAGTGCATACAACAGGGCACAGTAGACTTGGACTCATCACTGAAAAGAAAAAACCCACTCCTGAACCTACTGCTGATTAATCTCCTGCCACTGCTGATATATCCATTCCCACTGATAACATCTCTGCCCTCACCACTGACCAATCTCATCCTGCCACTGACTTATCCACTCTCACTGTTGCTCTATTCCCACTTTAACAAACATTCTCACAGATGTTTCCTGCATGAACATCTCTGTCATCCCCTCAATCATCTTCCATCCCTCCACCAGTTTCTGCTAAGGACCTTCTCTCTGGCCTATGGAGATGAATAAGCTCACAGCAACTTCTGAAGTAATTGGCCACTAGTGCAATGGACCTGATCATCTAGTCAGCTTACTGAGAGACAGAAGGCAACAGAAGATAAGTGAAGATGGACAGTTTAAGATAGACAGTTTCTTATTGCACAATTTTTTTTTGTTATAATAGACATTGCTACATTTTTGTAATACTATAGTTTACAAAAATGTAATGTAACTTTCCCCCTTTCCTCACATCAATGATGGTAGACTGGTCAAATGACTTGGTGCAACTGCTACTCCTTTTTGCTGGTGTAGACATATCAATGTATTGAGCTGCATTCTCCTGTAACATTTGTTTTTGTCTATTCTTGACATGGATGATGTAGCATCTTTGATGAAGGAGAAGGCTCTCTTAGTTGGAAAAGCATCTCTCCATGCATCTTTCAAGCATAGGATTTGCTTTAAGTAGTCTATCTCTCATAGGAGATCTATCCTGGGTGTTCTCCACCATGTTGAAGTTCTTGGCATTGACATCATCTACCTTAACTCTTGGGTTATCTGTAAAGAAGCTATTCAGTGTAAGCCAGAAGTTTCCATTATCTTGGCCATCACTTTCAGTGATGTTTGGTGTATACACTGCAACAAAATTGATTCCTTTGTCTCAAGACAATCACCTTCAATTCTGCATCTCAGACTTTCAATAGATTTTTTTTCAACACTACTACTACTTCTCCTTTTCCAGATGGGTTCTCTGGGTCAGGAGAGTGAAAAATTTTCAATCTCTTACCAAAGAGCTGCTTCACCTTTTCCTTCCATTCATCTGACAGGTGGGTCTCCTCGACCAATAGAATTCCAATTTTTTTGTTTCTTGGTACTTGATTTACATAGTTCCATTTGTTTTCAGATCTATGTGCTTTAGTTGTTCCAAAGCCCCTTCTTTCAAACAAGCCTATACGTAAAGCTACTTTGGTATGCTTGCAAGATTGAAATCTCATGGTATGAGTATCTGTTGACTTCCATGAAACTCGGCTGGAGCAGATAACTGATCATTCTATTTGGCCTGCTGGTTTAGGAGCTGCTATCAATAGTAAGGAGCTCTCTTAGTTATTATCCTTTACTAATGATTTCTTGCCTAAAATAGTTCTGCAGGAGGCAGGTTGTGATAATATTTACTTTATTTCTGATTGACCTTTGTATTGTGCATTATTATTTCCTGTGCTACTACTGATGTTATTAGTTACACAAATAGTGAATAGTCCTCTGAACTCCAGGTCTCAGAAGCATTTGAGTCTTTGTATGGAAGATAAAGAGACAAGGGTGTATGCAGGACGTCGTATTGTTCATTGGATTCAGTTGGGCATTCACTTCTGTATTTCTCATTTCTGATGGCTAGGGCTGGAATAGTGGCAAACTCTCTTAGCCCTTCAGAAATAAGCAGGCATAAGCCATTGCAGACAATTTTAAACCTTGTTGTATATATATTATTGTTAGTGTAGTTGATAAGACTTACAAAGTAGTTAACCATGCTATCTCAAAATAAAAGCATTTCCCAAACCTTCAGAGAGGACTTTGCATTGAGGTTATGGCAGTCTTGCGGGATTAGCTGCTTACTTTTTGCTCAAGCAGGACTGCTGCACGGCATCTTTCTCTATTTTTTTTGTAGACTGCTGTTTTTGTCTTACAACTCAGTTCTATGACTGCATGTACCATGTATAGCTAATATATTTCAGTCATTTCTCTGTTTTTTGTAATATATACTGCCAGAAAAACCCACTTGCTGTGCATAGTAGCACTTTATGGATTTTTTATCATGAACAATGGTAACTTCCAACTAGTCCTGTTATCTTCAAAGTGTGATTTTTAAATAGAGTTTTGTAAGAAGATTCCAGACACAAAGCCATTGATCTTTTACACAATATATCAAGGTCTATACTACTGTAATATAGTCCAATAATTCACAAAAGGAAAGAAGGAATTTAGTTGAACTTTGCATGCGATGTTGCCAACAATACTAAGAAAATGAGAAAAGCAGATTCAATTAAATTGTTCTAGATTTAGTTATTACTAAAAAATACAACTAAACTTTCTGAGAGTCATGCTAGTATAAGTATAAGAGATAGTATATCCAAAATTTTAAAGTATTTTGAGGTGCAAGATGTGAAATACAAGGAATAGTATGTCTAAGCATGATGATTGATGATTTGCCATTAGATTTCATAGTCCAAAATTGAATGTGATGCAATGTGTTTGTTATATTAAAATGTTTAATCTCTTTTAGCATGCTAGAGCAGAAATTAAACTGGCTGCTTGAGTCAGTATTATAATGTGTGATAGAATTTTTGAAACTTACAACTTTTGAGACATGCTCAATATAACAACACATCTACCACTTCCTAACTCAGTGCAGATATGTCAAAACCATAGAGAACATATTGTAATTGGATTTATCTAGCTAACAGCAAAAACTCAATCAGCAAGAAAAGTACAGTTCAACATTGGTGAGAATAAATAATGAGTGCAGGGAATAATATTCTTTGGCAAAACAATATAAAAAAAAACAGCAAAAATAATTCAACTGATTTCAAATTTTTATTAAATATTTCTAAGAAAAAATATTGTAATTAAATTTTTAATGGTACTTGATCTGATGCTACTGAATGCATTGCAAAAGAGAGCTGTATTAGTTATTCTTGAGTCTAAGAACCAGAGTAAGCCTCTTGTGGCAATTTATTTGATTATTCTTTTAAGTTCAGTTAAAATATTTTTTCTATAATTTTAACAAACAAAATTCTGAAATTAATTGAATTATGTTTACTGTGTTTTTACAAATTTTCTATTATTTTAATAAAAACATAAAAAAAAATTTTATTTTGAAATTAATTAGATTCTAGTGCAGTAACCTTTCTTGGCACACCAACATATAACAAATGAATTAAGAACTAAATTTTCAAGAATATAAATAAACTTTGAACTATACAGACATATGGGTAGGTTAATTAGGAAGATATCTATACATTTATATCAATATCTGAAAGATGTTAAGTAGTTATAAAAAGGTGAATGTGGTGGAGGTCTGACATAAATGTCACAAATAGTATTAAGTTGCATCAATGATATGTCACACTTAAGAAGTATTCACACTGTCATCATTATAGAGGTTCAAATCTTGCTCTGATTGTCTATGTATAAACATCAAATATATATATAGGCATACACCTTTAAGGCTATATGACAGAATCAAGATAATTAGATTGAGAAAAGTACAAGGTTAAAAAAAATAAAGTTGATTTGATATCAAATTTAGTGAAATTAGTACGTCTTTATTCATATTCATTGCAATACTCATCCAATGCCCCTCAAACTTTAATATTACTTAAATAGTATGTATTTGCAGTTCTGTACTTACAATATTTAGATAATCTGTGAAGAACTCCAGTCGCTAGACAAATTGTTCCAAGGAAGATTACTATGCTGTATTTTTAAATTGTTTTAATTTAATGACGCTTGATTATTCATGATTGTGTTTAGTGCAAGTGTTTTGTAATATTTGATATTGTATATCACACATTTCTCTTTCTTTGACTCCCATTATCTATACTATCAATATTCAAAGCATCTCTACCACAATATTTGCTCAGTCATCTTCCATTATCAATTAACACTTATTAGTTCTTCTATATTTGCAGTATTTTGAGCTTCTATGCCTGCATCTCAATGTCATTCATGCATACTTAATAAAACATTTTTATCTTACTCATGGTTTACTGATGCACTATTTGTAACAGAAGATCTTCCTTCACGCTATAGAGAAGATACATTGGTACACGTATGTTGTACTGACAGTTTTCATGTTGTCAGTAATCTGATTTCTTGCTTTATATTTGTTTTTAAAAACTTGTCAAATGTATATCCAATAAGGAGTGTAAGCCTGTGGAAGTGTACAAAAATGACCAGTTTTTGCTTTTTTGTGCCTTTATGACCAATTAATACGAGTTGATGCTTGGCAGTCCTCTTAAACCTCCTACAACATCTGGATCTATAGCAGACAATCAGAAAGCAGTGTGTCATCTGATAAAAATTATATTGCTTTATACTCATCTCGCACTATTTATTATATTTATACTTCTTATATTTTATAGCCTATAGATTCATTGAATAATATATATTTACTGTTGGACAAGTCCTATAAAGCATTTAAAAAACATATACAGGCACTTTGTGCTAAGGCCTATAGAGATAAAACATTTGTTGATGCCATAGCTCTGCCTATTTCTAGCAGTCTGTTAGTGCATCTTTATTCCACTTTAGCAAAGCACATTGGAAAAAAAAATATCATAACAACTTTGATTAATTTAACCACTGCTGCTTTACATTTGGGATGTCTTCTCAAGGCATCTATTTTGGTATTATTATGAAGTTTTTTTTCCATTCTAACACAGCATATAAAGAGGAATCTGTTACTTCCGACTAATATGAAGACTCTGGAAAATATGATTGCTTCAGAGTAAATATATCTTATTGTATTTGTTTACAAATCTTAATATTTATTATTTCAGCTTGGAAAATAACCAGGCTAAGATTAAGTACATTTATGAATCTTATACTTTGAGCATCCAGAACTATATCAGATCACTTCATAATTGTTTATATATAGCTTTATCTGTATTGCTGCTGATGCTTCTCCACCTTCAAGAATACAATGAAGTTGGTGTGAAGAAAACAGTATTTAATGTGAGTTATTCTTTTAGTTCATGTATATACAGCTTATTCATGACTTATAAATTTTAAATAGTTGTGGAAACATATTAGTGGTTTAGAACGTCTATCTGCTATTATAAGAGCAGATAGGACATTGTGGAAGGTCCTGTTTTTTGCTGCATTGGGAGGTGACCTCATTCATAAACTTGTCATAGCATTTCAGAATTTGGAAGGAGTTGTATTCAAAGTGGCTCCTGATTGGCTTTCTCTAGTTGAAGGAACTCCTAGTCCTTCCCATCTATTGACAGCTCCTTATAAGTCAGAGGTTGAACAAACACCTGAAATTTCTTATGGCAATTTACCCTTTTCTGTTTGTCATCTGCATCTATATCATCCGCTATATACTTTGAACAGCAGCATGCCATTATCGGTTGTTAATGATATCCATGCCTCAAATGCCGTATTTATGTTGTCTTAATCATCTTTATCTCATAGGTTGATCAACACTGTGTCATTACTGGTTGTTGATGATACTTACACTTTAAATGTTGTGTTTACACTGTCTCAATTGTCTCTATCTTATAGACTAATCAACACTGTACTGTTATTGGTTGTTGAGGATACTCATACTTTAAACGTTGTTTCTACACTGTCTTAATTGTCTCTATCTTGTAAGTTGATCAACACCATACCATTTCCAATTGACAAAGAAGTTTTACCTCCAATTGTTGGTTCTTCTTAATTACCACCAACTTCTTTCATTAGAAACATATCAATTGCAGATAACAATGTGTCTCCACTAGTTCAAAATAATCCTTTAATTACTGCACTTATTCTTTCACAACCAACCTCATTTATTAATGGTATAACAGTTGCAGATACCATGTTTGTTACAAACAACAATTCTCCTTTTATGATATCTGATTCTGCAGATACAATCGACGATACTACCCCTTTTCAGTTTATAGATGACTCTTTGAATCCTATGAGTATTCACAGTCTATATAGTAAATTATCTTAATTATATTTATTTATTTTATACGTTCTCATACTTGTTATTGTTAATAGATTCACCTAATTCCTCCTCATCATCCAATCAGTCTTCCTCAGATGAGTTCAACACTATTGTATGTTCGATTCAGGAAGTTTCTGTTAGTATTACAAATAATATATCAAATTGATATATCATACCCTGCATACCAAATGAAGAAATACATGCCATAAAGGTTGTGCTAATGCTACTGCACCTCAGCGTCCTTTGAGTATATCAAGTACTACATATCAGAAACATAGTAAGTTTAATATTGTAGTCAAATATTCTAGAAATTTACCTTCCTCATATAAAGGCGCTGCTAAGCTGACTACTCTCATTGATTTGACACTTGAAGATACTGTAATTTTCTGTTTATGCTGCTTAGTTATTGATGGCCTGATTGTTTTTTTTTTTTTTTTTTAAAAAAAAATCTAAATTTTGAAGATGATAATATTGACCTGTCTAGCATTGTTACCTTCTTCATTGGAGATTGTCCTGTCGGGTATCTCATTTACGGTACAAATTGCACTTCTAAACTTACTCCACAGTTTTATGTATGTCATGTCAATTGGTCTGTTTGTGCTTAACTTACACTTGACTAGCTTAAAGAGGATCTTACATGATTCTATTCACTTGACAAATCTGTGATTCAAGGTTTATCTCAACCATCTTTGGTTAAAGTCATGGCACTTGCCAATTTTTATAATTTGATCAATTGTACTATTGCTGAGCAACTGAAAACACATTTTGCTGTTTTAATGAAGGCATGCAATGTTTCTGACAAGAGATCTAATGAATCTGTCTTGTCATCTGTATGCAATATCCATAGTGTCACTACTATCCATGGTATATTATTATACTTGTGATGCGTACTTTTACTGAAATTTTACAATAAGATTTCACTTTATTGGATACTGACTATACATGCAGAGGATTGCCTCATGATCTTTTTGTTGCTGCTTCTTCTATGCCTTCACATGCAATCAGCGCATTCTATATGCCTGCTAATCATGATCTATTTTTCTTACTACTTATATTTGGCAAATAGTATGCATGGTCAGAAGTCAATAGTCAGTCTTCTTATTGCAGATCTATCGACCAATATTTGCTTTTCAACATGCATTGGGCAATCATGTCTACTGGTTCGGCCCATCATTATTGGCACATAGACTCCAACAGATTTGGCATATTTATAAAGGTGGAGACATAACAATTAGCATAATGCAACCTAACTTACTGCATTGTGTTGTAACACCTATTCCATCGATTTGTTTAGAAGGTCACTATTATCTTGCTTTGACTCTGATGGACTCCATTATTGGAATGTATCACCATTTTATAGGCAGCAATGTTCTTACTAATACTGATCATACAATGGTGTCGCATACACTATTAGTTTGTATGCTAGCGTATTATTACCAGTACTTTGAGTGTTCATACAACAGCATCATTGGTGTGTTTATTTTATTTTTCTTATTTATTTTTACACTGCTATATTAACTGTTTAGATTGCAAATATCCTCATATACCGAATACAAGTACTTGGGACCATTCTTTAGCATTGTTTTCTTTTTGCAACTATTTTGAGCTTTACAGTGCACTTATCAACTAGAATTACATGAATCATCAAAAAGATAGTCAGGCCTTTGAAGCCTCCATCAAGAACTGATCAAGAGCACATAAAATAGTTTATGGGTATTTCTGTACATACAGCCTTCATGGTACTGGTCCTTCTATAACTGGATATGAAGCATTTCAAGATGTCTATGCAGTGTTTCTGGCATATCAGGCACATGTTCTTATATTGTTAAAGAAGGCAGCTTATGCTTCAGGTTTTCAAGGTGATACTATGAAATTGTTAGACTCAGCAAGCATATGTTTATTCATGTGTAAATGTATGAGGGGTGGTCCTGAATAGGATACATTCAAACATATGACAATATCTTCATCTGAATGTTTGTTTTATTGGCCTAGCACGACTTACAATATTGTTGTTTCTTCATGCCAATTTTATAGTTCATACTCACTTCTTCGTGATTCAAAGTTATATAACAATAATTTTCAGATAATGTCCTGCTCAATGGCTTGGTTTATAGAAACAGGGAAATGTCATCTGAGCTGGGGTTTTCTCTTGCCCATATCTCAACTCGACTTGACTCTATCAAGCATGATAATGACACAGATTTGTGTAACAGGCTTATTCACTCTATTGATTGTGAATTGGATGATAGCAATGATGATGATTCAAGTAATCAGGATGTAGACAATGTAGACGTGCATCAGTCTTCAGATTCCATCTCTTCTGATTTCAATAATCAGGTTTCAAATTTGTCACACTTCACTCCGACAGTAAATGTATTCCATTCCACAACATCAACTGCTCTCTCTCATGGTAAATGTCACCGCTTGTCATTTGATACATTAAACACTATTTTCTGTTCAGGTAAGTCTTTATTTTCATTGTATTATTAGTCGCCAATTGCTTATTGGTATTTATTCATTAAATATACAGTTTGTTTGCAATTGCTGTCATCTTCTGAGACTAGTCAAAGCTCTCATACCCTATAATTTGCAATAATATTTTCAACCCCATGAAGTATGTTTGTTGCATAAAAATAGCAATATTTGAATCTGGAGCTTTATTATAATATTAATACAATAATTTTTTTTGATGCGAATACTAGCGTGATGTTATAAGAATAGAATTTCTTAAGTCCTAAAAATAAGTTATTGAACATCAGAAAAACTCACTTCTGGGAAAGAAGCTGAGAGATTCAAGCTAATTATAAGAGACTGAATAAGTAAAATTAGTAGAATGTAGTATAAAACTTATGAAATAGGGATATTAGGACAGGAACTTGAATGTGACACATAATGTAGTGAGAACTAAATTATCAGCACTGTGAGCACAGTGTAAGATGACAAGTTACTATGACTGATGACGGTCATACAACTCATTGACTATTTCTACAAGCTTTTTTAAAACACATAAATCTAATTTTAATCATTTTGAAGATCAAATAAAGCTCATTTTATTTAGCAAATCATAGAAGTCAGCACCTTATAAAATCAAAAGCAAAAGATTATTCAGTTGAAAGATATACTAAAGATCTCTGTAAATTCTGCCCATAGTACAAAGCATGGAAACTTCACTCTTTATGACTGATCATGATCTTTGTCTTTGTGAATCAACAACCCAACATCTTTTCAGAGATAGATTTGTAAATACTTTTGGTTCAAGGTGAATGGTGCCTTGAGTTTTTCACAGTCTCCTATTTTATCATAGAAAGTCAGAGATGTCTCATATGCAGAGGTCATTGCACTTTGTGATAAACTCCAGAGACTATGTGTCAAATTCAGAGATTCATAAAACTTCTAATGCAATTATGAAAATTCAGGACACAGATGCATAGTTGTTTATAGAGAAGCTACCTTATGGACAAATAAACAATTACATAAGCATTTGTCCAGACAAACAATTACATAATAATTATATAAATGTTCATCCAGACAAATGATAATATAATGATTTTATTATCTTCACACAATAGATAGACGGCTGAAGTGCATATTACTAGCTTTTCATAGACTATGTGGCAACCACTTAATCTAGATATTTGTGGCGCTCGTACTACTATATTTTTGCATATATTACAATATGTTGCTGTCTACTATTAAAAATCTCCAAATTAATGCAGTTGTTTTCCTTAACAATACTACTATTATAAGCAGCTCCATCATAGCTCCAGACAGAGTTATTATCAAAAAACCAAGCTGTAAAATGATTATAACCTTGGTAGATAATAGCTTGCATACTATATTGCTGTACACCTGTCTGAGTTGACAAGCATACAATAGGAATTATTTTAGTATTGAATCCATCTATATAAGCTAAATCAAGTCAAATTATTAAAGGAGCTGGGACATAAAGTATTTTTTCATTTGGAATAGCAAAATATATGTATGAATAATTAGCTAGTTTATTTTTCATAATTATTGCAGCTTTTATAGAAGCATGTCTTTTATCTGCTGTAATAAAGGCATTTAACTATTGCTGAGTAGTTGCCTCAGTGCCTCCTTGAATTCCATAATTAGACTATATAGTAGAACTTGTACAGTGACCTATGTGATGCAAGTCAATAGTTGCTTTTAAAAGAAATTGGCAAGAAAGACATAATATATGATAAATCATTTTTTGAACTATATTAGGAGCAAAAAAAATTAAGTCAACAATATTTGTAGCGCTTATTAAACCAGGTCCAATTAATGAAAACTTTATTGGATTTCTATAATAAAGATATTTGCAAAATTTATTGCAGATATCATTAATATTATAGCTTAAACTAATATATTTTGCAAATAAATTACTTAGAATATTGCAACTTTTATTAAAGCAGCTCTAAATATTTTAATCTTTATTATTCATTTGAAAATAAGTGTAATAAAAAGACATGAGTGTAGAATCATAGGCACATGATCAATTTATACTATCCTATGAGCATCTTTTCGAAATAATATGCTATATTGAATTAGTACTTTCATCAGAATCTAACTTTAATTTTTTGTGCAAGGTAAAATCACAGCATGAATTACATGATACAGATTTCTTTTTGCTTTTATTATTATTGTCTGCATCTACTTTTTTTCATACTAATCTTGAGTATTTTGAATATTATCAGAATATTTTTGAGAATAAATAAATAATTTAATATTAATATTTGAATTTTTGCTTAAATATTTATTCTCACCTTCAGGATCAGATAAAATTCTAATAAAATTCTTCCTAAATCTATGTCTAATAAATATATTGTGCTCTATAATTTCATGCCTTTGTATTTCAATAATTAAATCAGATGGCAACTTTTGATTGAGATCTTTTAAAGTGACTTTTTGAACTATAGCTAGACCTTTGTGAGTAGTAGCTCTAGATGCTGTTATATAGGCACTAAAAACTCCAAGATGTAACCAACCTAAAATATGTAGAAGACTTGTTCCTTGTGCAGCATGTCCTGCAATAACAAAAGCAGGTTAAAAAGGCAATTGATAGTGCATGATTGATATTTTTTGTTTTTCATTATTTTTATCTAATTGTACTAAATGTTGAAATTGCTAGGATAGGGGTTCAATTGGAAAATACTGATTAGATAGATTTGAAAGAGATACTTTGCTTTTTAGAAATTTAATAATTGCACCAGTACAATAAATATAACCAGATGAACAAGTTTCAGTATTATATTTTTTTAATATTCCATGAGCACCATTAGTAATACCTAATTTAGTAAATAGATTTTGATTGCACAGAACAACAGGCATTCCTATATATAAAGGAAGAAAATTAGATAAAGCGTCTTCACTAGCAAACTTAAAAATATTCAGTTTTAAAAGTTCAGATCTAGCAGGTCCTCATATTGTTTTTTTTAACTGTGTCATTCGCAGCACAAATATCAATATTATCTTAAGCAATAGATTTTGCTTTTTGAAAATTTATAGCCTGATGAAGATCGTTAGTTGGTACTATTGCAGTTGAATATTGTCTATTATTACAACTCATATTTAATCCATCTGGATTTTTAAAAGATTTAATCACTCAACTATTGAATAATTCAACATTTTTCTCTGTGCATTTTCTCTTTTGCAACTGTAAAACACCTGCAGCATATTCAGGATTTTTTTTCATGTGCTGTTGCTCTTTCAAGTTTATTACTTTAGTAACCGATTTCTATACTAACCAACTAAGATGAGTTGACAATTGCTGAGAAGACATATTAGTAGAATTTGTTACAGGGTTATACAAAGGAGTTTCTCCAACAGGTAGATATTGATAAAAATCATCTGAAAAATGACCAAAATTCCAGCAAATAGTTCATTATTATCTTTTATTATTTGTAAAGAGCAATCTACATTTGATAATAAATGACAGCTAAGCAGAGATACTTCATCAATAAGAAGCATTATAACATTTTTAAATTCTTCAAAAAGATTACTTTTTTAGCAACGGTTATTAAAACAGAATAATCTTTTTTAGAATCACCAGGTATTTGATTACCTTTTTCTTTATTTTTTTTCTGAACTTTGATAGATAAACCTTTATGGATAGTTAATCCATCAATAAGTGCAGCTGCATTACTGCTTGATGCTAAAAAGTGCAATCTTTGTTTGCATTGATAAACTTTCATAACTCTTTGTACAGCTTTAACAACATAAGTTTTTTTGTAAGGGCAACCTTTAGAGGCTGTGGCTCAGTCACATAGCTAGCAGAGAGAAATCCAAAGTATATATTAGAGTATGTACTGACAATATAATAATAACTATTCACCTGGCAGAGGAAGATCCAAAGAGAACAAGTCTAAAGATTGTTTATGTCAAGTTGAATGCTTTGGAGGCCTCTGAAGCATGGAAAACAACTGTATAATACAACAAAACCTTAAAAACTCAAAAATTGCCTATACAAATAATTGCACAAATAAAGAGCAAACTCTGGCAAACTCTGACTTATATAAGCAGTCTGAAAGCGGTGCTGAAAGGCTCTCACACTTGTCAGAATAATAGCTAAAGAATCAGAGCATCTCAAGGGCTGAGAATAGTACTAACAGATAGTATTGAAAGAATAGAAATAGTAAAATGAAATAATGTCAGAAGAAATAAGGGAATGAATGAAAGGAGAGCAGAAGAAGTAAGGAGTAAAAGAAGGAAGAAATGAGAAGTCTCCTGACATTTTCTAATCCTACCAGGTCCTGAAAAATGAAGGCGCTGATGATGCCAACTGTGGTTGGGTGTGCTGGACGTATATGCAGTACAATGCCGTCTCCAGTGCTTGGCATTCATAGTTTTGAGGAGTTCTGACAGGGTCCCGGTGTGCTCAAGCAAAGGTGATAGGAAGATGCGCTAGATTACAGCGTCTTGGGTGCTACCTAGTAGGTAGTAAGTGTCTTAGTTTAAGCAGAGATATAGAAGAAAAACAAGGAGCACAGCGTAATGTGCCTGTAGGTGGCACCATAAATGAGGAAGACAATATAGACAAGGCTAGCATCCAACTTAGTGACAAAGTCAGGTAAAGCTAGCGCAGTTTGAACGCTAAGTGTAACTTGTGACTCAAGAGGGTACAATTTGTTGTTATTTACATGTAATGTAGCTATCTTATATACTATGTGCTACCGTGTTTGCCAAGGTAGAAAGTCCATTTGCGGCGCTACCTCCTAGCACCTCTCCTTGTGGTTCTCTCTAATGGTGACCTGTCAACAGCGACCTTTTGCACATGGTTGACGGCAACCAACAGCATTATGACCCACAGTGACCAACAGCGACTCTATATTGACTTAGAATTTATATGGGTCTGCTCACTTTTATTATAACTCCAATTGGTCAGGCAGTTCCAGGGTATGGTTGGAAAATCCTCAACAGATGCCGTGAGGGCTAATGTCAGCGCTACTCATTGTACTAGTTCCTGAAAAGTCTAGCCGTTGGGTATAAGTATATCCTGTGTCGTCATTATTGATCCCTTTAGACTTCTGATTGAAGTGCATCGTCAAATAGCAGCGACTACTGCTGACTCCTTCTGGAAGTGATTGGGGTTTAGTTAGAGTCCCTTCCTGCCATCGTGTTAGCGCTATACATTCTGAGCCTCCTTTATCCTTGGTATAAGTGAATGGAGTGTACTGAAGGCCTGGTAACTGGTAACTAGGGTGAATAGATAAGTCCTGTAATAGAGCGACAGAGCTAGGGCTGCTCTGTACTCAAGCTGGTCACTAGAGTCTCCAGTGTGTCAAGTGTCGGTTGGCCTATAATGTCTCTTGATGCGCTCAGCCCGAGTAGAAGCCTGTCATCTCCCCCCAACTGAAAAATTGACTGTCCTCAGTCAAACGCTGTCATTAATTTGACTGCGCTACGGTCCATATGATGCCGCTGGTGCCTTATAAAATGGTTTCCAGCAATTTTCCCCTTCGTATTTTTTGTCCCATCCTGTTCAGCATGTCTACTTTTGATTCTTCTGCCCTTTGTAATTTCCTGGCTAAGGCCTCTTATTTATTTGATCGCGCCAAGTCTGTTGGTCCTGCCGATGTGCCACAAACCGTCCCTAGAATCATGCAGCTATATTGGCAGTGGCTCATGGTCTGCAGCTCCAACAGTTCCTGGGCATGGGGCATCAAGATTCGTGAGTAGTGCATGGCTTGATACTGCAAATATGAAGATGCTGATTGGTTGCAGCCATTTGCGGACTTGTTTGTAAGTTTTAGATTTGATTTTGGGTTCATGGTGCTAAGGTTCAATGCCAATGCCAGGCTTCTTCTCTGTCCGATGAGATTGATGCCCTGTTGGCTAGTACTGAGGTTAGCGAAGTAAGTCTCTTTTCTTTTCCCCATGCCTCCAAAGTTGACTTTGAGTAGTCGGTTGCTACGTCGCCTACTATTGCCAGTCTTCCTAGTGCTCCGTCGGCCTCTACTGTCCCTTCTGCTGCTGTCCTTCTTCCAGCTCCTCCCTCTTCTGCTTCTATCCAGCCTCCCCCTGTCCTTGGTAGTCCTTTTTGTGGCGGTGCTTCTCCCGCTTGTACTGCGCCTCCTCATTTGGCCATCAAACAAATTGCCGTTTCCTCCAGTGAGCCTTGGTCTGGACCCACCCATACTATTTCTCGTCTCCCCCCATAACTTTGCTGTTGTTATTGAATATGTGCCCCCTGCGCTAGCCCTCCTAAATGTACTGTGCGTCCCTTGCTTTCATGCTTCTAATCTTTTGCTCACTGTGCTCCCAGGTCAATCTCTCTGCTCATATTGCCCCTTTTTATGTCATAAGTGTTTCCTTTTAAGATTGCTAGACTTTAGCACCTGATTGTGCCCTTCTTAGGCACCCAACCAGACTATGTTTACCAATGTGGAGCTTCGTGACTTGTTACGCCTTCGCTGCAACACTACCGTTATTGATACCGGCCTTCCAGCTGGTGTCCAAGTACTCGGCGCTAAGAAGAAGATTACAGTTGCACCCATGGAGCGTCGCACTTTTAGGGCAAAGATTGGCGCAGTAAGTAGTTGTTCATCCCTGATAGATTGATGACATCGCTAACTTCTTTCTTAGTGTGATAAATGTTGGTCTGAGAACAATCCTGAGGGCTGCTGGTTTCCTACCGCCTCTCTTCCCTGTTACCAATGCAATGCGCTAAAACGTGGTTGTGCCTTCAATGGAATTTGTACTCGTGAACGTGGTAGGGATGCTATCATGCAGCAGAATTTTGAGCGTGCCATCCTAGTTCATAACGCCCAGGCCTTTGTGCTACAGCAATGCAATCTAGCGGCCATTCACCAGCCCACTGTGATTAGCGCTGCCAGCCTGGCGCTTCCCATTACTCAGGATAGCACCACCATGGCGGCCCCCTTTGCCCGCTCTCCCCGTTGTCCTGTTCCCTTGAAGCGTAAGCCCATCGTTGCCTCTTCTAGCAAGAGTCCCGGTAAGCACCGGGAGCTAGCACCTGCTACTCCCATAGTATTGTCTTCCACCGAGCCATCTACTGATGAAGAGGAGGATACTGAGAGAGACGCTGAGGGCGAGGATGACAATGAGGCTGAGCCTGTAGTCGATACTGATGCGCTGTTGGCGGTATGCGCCCTTCTGCTTTGCCTTACTCCCCCTATCGCCGCTAACCCTTATCAGAGTGGCTCTAGTGGTAACTGGTGCGTAGTCCTTGTGTTTTACTTTCAGTCACGCTAACTTCTTCTTCACCAGGTCCCCGACTCCTTTGCTTCCCGTTGTCGCAGATATCCCTCTTGTCAAAGATGTCGTGATGTCTGTCGCTGGCGCTACCCCTGCTTCTGAGGCTACGGTGGCTAGTGCCTCCCCCGTCACTCTTCCTATTACCCCATCTCTTACTCCTCCTTGCAGCCTTTCTTCCTTCCCCAGTACTTGCGAGTCCTCCACTGCGCCTGAGTCCGAAGGAACTTTAGTGGCTCAGGGCGAGTGCCATCGCCGTTGGAGGTACTTGCCCTCTTATGGCATTCATCTTTCCTCCGTCAGGGCTATGTCCCCAGGCAACAAGCGCCATGAATGGACTCCTTGTGCTCCTGTAACCGTTCAAGTAAGTCTGCACTTGTTAGCCTCTTCTCCCCTTCTCTGATTGCCACTAAGTTCGATCCCTTCTAGACTCCTCCTCCCGCTATGCGCATTTCCAGTGACGCCTACCCTTGGCTCGGGGATGAGTTCTCTTATCCTATTACCCCCCTTCAGCCTGCCACCAATCTCCACCAACAACTCCGCCATATCGAGGATGCGACCAACGCCGTTGAGAGTGAACTCACCATTCTGCGTCCTCGTGTTTCTACCTTAGCACGCTGTGAGCTCCTCCTCCTTGAGCTTTACAACGACATCACTGATGCGCTCAAGTGGCAAGCGAGTAACACCATTCAGGACGGGGACTTGCTTCCTTTGGGCGACCCCGCTCCTTTCGAGTCTGATGCATAGTCACCGGCCCATAGCACCTCATTCCTTTTCTTGGACCTTTAATTGTATAATCAGTTGATACGTAGTTTTTGATGTAGCCTTGTATCCAAATAAATGCTCCCCCCTTTCCTGTTGATACCATCTTTTCAGCCTGTAAGCAATTCAAAATAAATAAACTAAGGCAGAAAGGGGAAACGCTCAGTAGATCATCACAGCGCAAAAACCCCTTTGCTGACATGGTCCAATAGCCATTACTGCGCCAGCCTAAGTACTGTCTGAAAATAGATAAGCAGATCTATGCAAGAAGTAGAGCATATAAAGAAATAGAAAACCAGTGATTGCTTATGTCCTTTTAGTGCTGATGTGAGTAAGCGCTAAACATTGAATGTTGATTCCCCTTTTGGATGGTCCCAGAATAAGTTAAACACTTCTGATTGGCTAGCGCTCCCATTAGGGTCCTGGCTCCTTGAGAAAAGTCCTCCCATGCTGTTGCTAGTTGAAACGCTTCCCGTGTCCTATAAATTACTTATGCATCAACTCGATTCTATCAGTCCTTGTGATGGCCACCCCATCTGGTTGTGTGTGGACTCAAAGCTGTGATCACGCCTATATCACCATGGACCCTCCCACCTTTCTGGACTGGGCCACTTTGTTCTTTCATCACTACCCTCCTGAGGGCATTCCTAAGTTGGCCAACGAAGTGGTTGAGTTGGGTCGTTGCTGCCGGCTTCTGTGGGCTGCTTGTGAAATTTGGGGAGACGTGTCCCCGTTAACGTGTTTCAGTACAGAGGCCGCTTGGAGTCAAGCTTTCCATGTGCGTGTATTGCTATTCTTGGCGCACTACAGTGCCCTTCTGATAGTTGCCCAAATCCAGGAAATCACCACCAAAGACATGGCAGATCGTCTTCAACTTTTGATGGAGGAAAGCTATTACCTGGTTAGTTACTGAGCCATCACCTCTCCTTCTTCCATGTCCAACGGCTTTTTGCTTCCAGTCCCCTCACAAGTATACCAGTGCTCACCTTTTTTGTGGTCCCCTCGAGGGGCCGGTGGTTGTGAGCAAGCGTATTTCTTGGTTCGGCCCTTCTTGACTTGTTGTGTGTCTGTTTTTCCCCCCCCCATGTTGTTTGAGTGAGGCAATCCCATCTTCTTTGCAGCGCCACCAGCCTAACATATTCCCAGCTTTTGCTTCTCTTGCCGTAGATTTATGAAATATATTGTTATTGTCGCGTCCTTGTGATGGTGCCACATAAGTTCTGTTTCCTAAGTCTTTTTGACCCTGCATAATATCGCTAGGTATATATCTGAGATTTCCGGGCCTAGCATTTTCAGGCTCCGCGGAATGCCTACTCCCTTTTTCCTTGTTAAAGATACTACCTCCGTCTATCGTCCCGAGGTTTTAGATGGCCTCGAGATGTTCTTTGCCTGACTGCCCCCAGGCGGTATTCGACACCACAACGGCAACATCCTTACCCTGATTCGGCGCTACCAATTACTTCTAGCTATGACCCAGGAGTGGCTTGTGGAGACCAAACAGCACCCCAATGCAGTAAGTTTCTACAAGCAGCGTGGTTAAGTACCTTCTTACACGTCCCTCCAGCCTCCTGTTTCTGGTAGCCAACGGTGCTTGGAGTTCCTACTCCTTGAAACGGATAACATTGTTAGTTTCCCCCCCCCCTTTTTGTTCATACTTTCTGGTTCGCTAACCCCCCTGTTTCCTCAGACGTTGAAGTGGTTGGCCTTGCCAGACCTGATTACCAAGGACGTTTGTGCTGCCACGCTCGAGCGTGTCATTATCCCTTTTATGCCTCTAGCTCCTCGCTTTGGAGCTGGAATGCCTCCTGCCCCCATGAATGATTCTCCACCCAGCTTCTCCACCTTTCCCCCGGGGACCTTTTCCTCCATCCACTCTGTCACCTATCCTCCCCCCTGCACTGCCTCCTTCTCCCATGCAACTTTGCCGCAGGCAGCATCCTAGGCGCTCCAAGGGATTTGTCAGGGGTCCTCGCCGTAGAGCCTAATGTAGCCAATTTGTCGATTATCGTCAGTTTTGTAGTCTTGAATAGTATGATTATTTATGTGTTGTTGTTCTTTTCATAAGTGAGGTGCAAGGTGCTAAGGTCCAGCGCCCTACTGATCATCTTCTTCTTCTGGTGTGACTTCGTCATCATCCACGAGTTTGGTCTCCTCTAGCTCTTGAAGTTTAGCAGTGTCAATATCCAGCACCGACAAAGGCAAGGGAATGTGTTTATGTGCTAAGTAGGGAATGAGTTGGAACACCGCTACCGGTCGATGCAAAACTGAGCCATCCAATTCACAAAGCATGTAGGCTCCTCCCCTGTTTCAGGAAACTACTATGAGTGGTCCCAGATATCACGGTCGCATCTTTTTGTTGTGTGTTACCTCAATTTTTGAGTTCCTCATAAGGACCAGGGTTCCTGTTGTAAAGTTATAGTCCCTTACAGTGGCGCTATGCTCACTTTTGAATCGTAGTGCTGCTTGGCAACGAGCCTGGAATACGGTTTCGTGTAAGCATTCGAGGTCTTCTATTCAGCACTGCAAATCTATTGCTCGGCTAGCGATTATATCCATAGAAGCCAATAGTGAGTTTGGCGGGGGTTGCAATTAAGTTGCTTCCACTATGTCAGCTGGGAGCAGGGGATGGGTGCCAGTCACAGCATAGTAAGAAGAACAGCCCATCCTTTTTTGTACGGTAACCCACTCAGACCAAAAGACCGAGTAAGTCGCTTTGCTCCAATGGCTTTCATCACCATCATCTACTGCCTTGAATAGCACCTGTTGGACATTGAAATGCAGCCTTTCTATGATACTGTTAGCACGTTTGTTGTATCCGGAGACCCGAATGTGCTGTATATTGTATTTCTTCATGAGATAGGTAAGTGCCTTGACTATAGGCGCTCCATTGTCTGTCACAATCTCGTGAAGGGCTCCCCATCTGCAAATAACATCCTCAAAGAGCCATTTAGCTATAGCGTCTGTATTTTCTTGCTGGAGCATACGAAACTCTGGCCAATGTACCAAAGAACACCTTCCTTGGATGATGTACTTATAGCGTCCTGACTTGGGTATATGCATAGTGTCGATATATATCTTTCTGAACAACGGTGCTGGAGTCGCTACTGTTGGAGGAATAAGAACTTGGCACATCTGCTGGATTTAGCAAAGATGACAGGTGCGAATGTACCACACAATGTCAGCGCTAACTTGAGGCCACCAGAAACGCTCCAATAGGTTTGCCCTCATCGCATAGAGTCCCCGATGTCCTAAATCATCATGCATAGCACGTAAAATTCTGATTCAACTGCCAGGTTTGATTACTAATTTGTAGGCACCACTTCTATTTTGTTGCCAAAGCCAATCTTCAATTATGACAAAAGTTGTTGCGTAGCAAATGAATGTGGTGTATTCCGTATCTGTAAGGTCTGATTGTCGTTGCAAATCCTGTAGCCATTTCCTAACCTGGTTGACTCGCTGATCTTCTGACTTAGCTTTGGCGCTTTAAGGTACTGCCGAATACAGTAGGTTTTGACTGTCTTCCCACAAGGGTCTGGGTTCCTCAACTATCTTTAGATCGTTAGATGGCTTAGCAACGTTATAGATACTGGCTGTGTAAAAAGTTAATGGTGCCTGATACGGTTTTGGTTGGTATGGAACAATAGGATGTAGCCAAGTAGAGACTGGCTGATCTTTGCGAAGCGCCGGAATAGGCAGTTGGATGATATGTACAAAACCATGCAGTCAGTCGATCTAGTCGTCAAATATGTCATTGTCGCTATCGTCTAGCGCTTTGTCCTCCAGCTGTCTAGGCTGTCTTGATAATCCATCTGGCCCATGAAACGCACTTTTTACGTGTACTAACTCAAAGTGGAACATTAATATCGCCACTACACAGCGATTCATACTGGCAGAAGGTTGAATATCAGGATTCTGGAGCATTCCTTTGATATAGTGTGCGTCAACCTCGACAATCAGGTTTTGAACCCCAATAAGGTACATGCGCAGCGCCTGGAACAACCAAAATAAGCCATATAACTCCAGCTTAGGCTGACTATAGCGCAATTCTCTGTCGTTAAGGGTAATCAACCCAAAGTGGTTGTAGCACCTACTCTTGCGATTCGAGCTGTTGCACTGACACAGGAAGAAGCCAACAGCAATGTATGAAGTGTCAACGGCAAGGATAACTGGATCGGCGGTAGTATAGTCAATGGGCACCAAGGGCTTTGCTTCCTGTAGCGCTTTGACTAAATCCTTTTGGGCGTTAATTTGATCGGGCTCAAATTCAAAGGGGACCCCAGATTGAGTTAAGCGATTAAAAGCATGTGTGCGATGTGAAAAATGGTGAATGAACATGCGAAGGACACCTACTGTGCCCAGAAATGCATGGACTTCCGAGAGGTTATGACAAATTCCCCATTTCTCCAGAAGCACTAATTGGCTTGCCTCTGGGATCCTGCCTTCTGGTGTGCAGATGTGCCCTAAAATTTTAAATTGCGGTGTGCAAAGAACCAGCTTGTGTTCTGAGAATGTTCCACCACAATACTTCATACGCTGGAGCACTCAATTAACCAGTTGGAAAAAATCCCATAGCGCTATGCAAATATTGGGATTTTCTGGGTGCACCTCGGGCTCACCATTCATAAGACACCAATTCTTCAGGCCTTTAACTCCTACGTTGTCTATAAAGCTGAGCACATGGTGGGGTATTTTGGGTTGGAGAATAAATGTAATGTCATTGTGGAATATAGGTACCGAGTTTGTCCATCCCATAGGAAGTGTCACTAGTCGTAGCACTCCAAACAGCGTTTGAAATGTCATTAAGTCACGAGAAGAAGGATGGATCAAATGCTCGTCATAGCCAACATACAAATCCAGGGTAGCACCACATATTCGTCCCATGAAAGATTCAGTGACATGATTGGGAAAGGGCAGTACTCCTGAATGACAAATCATGACTTTGTTTAGCGGTTCTAGGCTGTGGACTATATGTAGCTTCCCATTTTTCTTTAGTACACAAAACCATCTTGATCGGTAGGCTGAATTGGAAGGCTCATAAACTCCTGCCGCTATTTTGGAACGAATAATTTGACAAACTTCAGCCTCAATGCCCAGCAGTATAGGTCGGTTATGCTCAGTCCAGGGTACATGAGGTATCATTGGTATAACTACTGGTAGAAAGAAGTCAGTTCTGAGTTTACCGCGTTCTGAATCTTCCCAAGCAAACGCCTCATTCTGTTTTCACATGATGTCAACCAATACGTCCATTTCCACCGTTGATAAAAAACCAGTATCGTGGGCGCTAAGAAATAGCGTCTGTCATTCCTCCATAAATTGTCCTGTCAGTTCAAAGGGTGGCAGATTTGGATTAAGTTTGGGAAGGGTAGCTAACGGATTGCCAATAATTTTCCGCTCGATGTGAAATTCCTCAGGTACGCTACTCGCTACCGGTTTCGTTTCAAGCGCTACCAGCTTGTACTTCTTTTTAACCTGGACCCCTTTGTGCTTTGGGGTACTGTTGTTAGCAAATGTATTATAAATGGAACTTGGGTTTCTAGCGAAACCAGATATCAAAGGTTCTTTAGAATCAAGTGTAGAAACAAAATAAGTGTCTGTCAAAAGATTTTCAGTAATATCGGACGCGGTGAGGTATAAGTATGATAAAGCTTCGCTAGTAAGCAAAGTAGAAGAGTTCAAAACTTCAGGGGCTAAAGGAGCATGTGATATAAGGGTTACTTGCCCAGTCCAATGATTATAGTCCAAGATAAGCGCTTCATCTCCATGATCCTCATCACTCATCTCCTCAATGATGCCGGAAAATACTCACAAGGATTGTCGCTAACATAAGGTTGCTTCCTTGGTCCTGGCTTCTGGAATTTTCCTCGGGGGAATGTTGGTACCATTCTCCTGACCCCAGAGTTAGGGTCGCTAATAGTTAGTGTCGTTTCTTCTTTGGACGTCGTTGTCAGGTTCCGCTGAGTCGGGGGCCTTCCGGGAAAGCAACGCCCTTACGATGCGGACTTGATCTACGGATACTCGGGTGTCTGGAACTCCGAGGCTAGGGCTCCGGGGTTCAAGACGAGGACAGGGGTAATCCCGGGATAGGGGACTAGAGTCCGGAGGTTTTGGGGTTGGAGGTAACTGGGGTTAGAGGGGGTCGAGTCGTGAACTGGAGGTTCTAAGACGAAACCAAGTTAGTAACTTAAGAGTCGCGAAGTGCGTACCAAAGCTTAGAGCACGCGAAGACTAAGGCG
>QGOA01006222.1:0-31879 GCA_003313075.1 Termitomyces sp. MG16
CCTCTCCCGGGATTACCCCTGTCCTTGTCTTGAACCCCAGAGTCCTAGCCCCGGAGTTCCAGACACCCGAGTATTCGTAGGTCAAGTCCGCATCGTAAGGGCGTTGCTTTCCTGGAAAGCCCCCGGCTCAGCGGAACCTGACACTGGCAAACAGTAAGCGTTGTAGTTTTCACAAAGATATAGAAGAAAAGGCGAGTAGCGCAGCATAGTGTGCCCATAGGTGGCACCGTAAACAACAAAGACAGAATAAACAAGGCTAGCGCCCAACTTAATGACAAAGTTTGAGCAAGCTAGCGCGATTTGAACGCTAAGGATAACTTGGGTACTCAAGAAGTTACAATTCATTGCCTATGTACATCCAAAGTAGCTATCTTTTATACTATGCGCTATTATATTTTTAAAATGAGTCCATTAGCAGCGCTACCAATTAGTGCCTCTCCTTGTGGTTGTAGCTAATGGCAACCTGTCAACAGCGACCAACGGCGTTATAGCCCATTGGCCATGGCGACTCCAAACTGACTTAAACTTTTGTAGGAGTCTGCTCACTTTTTAGTGTAATTTCGATTGGCCAGGCCTTTGGCAGGGTATGGTCAGAAAATCCTCAACAGACGCCATGAGTCCTGCTGCCGGCACTAAATCTCGTATCAATTTTTGATGAATAGAATGTCGGGCTAGAGTATATCCTGTTCCATTGCTGCTAATTCTTTAGACTTCTGATTAAAGTGCCTTGTCCAATGGCAGCGTCTAATGCTAACCCCTTTATGGAACTGATTGGGGTTTGGTCAAAGTCATGTCCCCACCGTCTTGCTAGCACCCAGAGTCCCTGGTCTCCTAATCCTCCAAGGTCAATAAATGGTATATGCTGAAGGCCTGGTCATGGTAGTTAAGACTGACAACCAGCGCCTATAATTGAGCACCAAGATCCATGGTTTCCTGTGTCCAAGAGGATTGCTAGGGTCTTGAGTATAGCCTGTGTCCGTAGACCTGTAGTGTACCCCTTGATGCGCTTAGTCCGAGTAGAAGCCTATCATCTCCCCCCAACTGAAAAATTGACTGTCCTCAGTCAAACGCTGTCATTGATTTGACTGCGCTACGGTCCGTGAAATGCTGCCAGCACCTTATAAGCTCGTTTCTAGATGTCACCCTGCACTGGTGTTTTTCCTCCCACCTTTTTCAGAATGTCTGGTTTTGCTCCTTCTGCCCTTCCTAACTTTCTTGCCAAAGCTTCCTATCTATTTGACCACGCTAAGGCTACCAGCACCGCCAATGCACCACAAAATGTTCCTGCCATAATGCGGCTTTATCAGTGATGGTTGGTGGTGCATGTCCCTGACAGCTCCTGAGCACGTGAAGCCAAAGTTCGTGAATGGTGCATGGCTCAGTACCGGGAGTATGAAGGTGCTGACTGGTTGCATCCTTTTGCGAGGTCATTTGTAAGTTAGGTTTTGATTTCGATTTTTGTGGCGCTAAAGTTTGGTGCCTACACAGGCTCCTTCTTTATCTGACAAGATTGACACGTTGCTTGCCAGTACCAAAGTTAGTGAGGTGGGTTCCTTGTTGTATCCTATGCCAGCAATTTTAACTTTTTCCTTAGTCGGCCCAAACTTTGCCGACCCTCACCACTCTTCCCAGCGCCCCTTCAACTCAAACGGCTCCTTCGCCTTCCACCCTGCTCGCTCCTTCCCTTCCTGCCTCTCCCGTGCTTGGCAGTCCTTTTTGTGGTGCTACTTCACCTACCCGTCCTGGCCCCCCTCATTCAGCCATCAAGCAGATTGCCATTCCTGCCACTGAACCTAGAGTAGGCCCTTCCCGTTCCGTCCCCCATGGTCCTCCACAAAACTTTGCCGTCGTTATTGATCGTACCCTTACCACTTGTTCTAGTCCTCCCAAGCGCACGGTAAGTCCCTCTTCTTATCCCCTTTTTTTATTACGTTGTTAACTTGTCCCAAGGTTAACCTCCCTGCTCGCAGCGTTTCTTTATATGTCATAAGCATTTGTTCTGAGATTGCTAGATCTTAGCGCTTAATCTTTGATGGCCCCAGGCATCTAAACAAACCATGTTTACTGATGCAGAGCTTCGTGACCTCTTGTGCCTCCGTCACAATACTACTGTCATTGATACCGGACTACCTGCTGGAGTTCAGGTCTTAGGTGCCACGAAGAAGACTACCGTGTCTCCCCAAGATTGTCATGCCTTTCAAGCGAAGATTGGTGCTGTATGTTCCTGCTTGCTTCTGGTATTATGATGTTGCTAATGCCGATCTTAGTGTGATAAATGTTGGGCTGAAAATGATCCGGAGAGTTGTTGGTTTCCTATGGCCTCCCTCCCTTGCTACCAATGTGATGCTTTAAAATGGGGTTGCGTCTTCAATGGCATTCACACTCAAGAGTGCAGTAAGGATGCTAGCATGCAGAAGAACTATGAGCACGCTGTACTGGTCTGCAATGTGAGGGATTTTGTTCATCAACAACATGTCCTAGCTGCCGCTCACCAGCCCACAGTCATTAGCGAGGCCAGTTTAGCACTTCCTATTACTCAGGATGGAACTACCATTGCCACCCCCTTCGCCCGTTCTCCCTGTCATCCTGCCTTGTTGAAACGTAAGCCTGGGGTCGCTTCTCCTAGCAAAAGTCCTGGTAAGTGCCGTGAGTTAGCGCCCACTACCCCGGTTATCTTGTCTACTACTGAGCTGTCCTCTGATGAAGGCAAGGATACCAAGTGGGATGCCAAAGGCGATGATGACAACGAAGTTCCTTCAGAGCCCACCACTGTTAACGTTGATGACTTGCTGGTGGTATGCGCCATCCTTCTTCAAATCACTCCTCCGCTTGCCACTAACTCCCGCCAGAGCGGCCCTAGCCATGAGCCATATGTCTTAGTTCCCCTTTGTCTTCTATCCCTTTTTGACTTCATTGCTAGGACCCCGGTTCCTCCTTCTCTTCCCATTGTCATGGCAATACCTCCCGCTGAGGATGTGCCTATGGCCAGCAAAGGTGCTAGCCCTTTGTCCATCCCTGTCGTGGTTAGCGACTCGCCTGGCATCCTCCTTACTCCCTCTGCGACTCCTTCTCGTAGCCCTTCTACCCTCCCCAGCACTCACAAAACTTCTGAGGCCCCTCAGTCTGAAGAGACCCTGGTGCCTCAGAGTGAGCGCCGCTGGAGATACCTGCCTTCTTACGGCGTGAGCCTTTCTTCCATCAGAGCCATGTCTCCCAGTGATGAGCGCTATGAATGGATGCCCCACGCCCCCATTACTGTCCGGGTGAGTTCCTCCTAAGTTATTTTCTTCTTTTTGCTGATTCAGGTTAGTTTGATCCCTTCTGAACCCCTGCCCCTGCTATGCGCATCACTGGCGACACCTTCCCTTGGCTTGGTGACCAGCTTTCCTATTCTGTCACTCCCCTTCATCCTGCCGGAGACCTTCGCCAACAACTTCTCCACATTGATGAGGCTACCAAGACTGTTAGATGCAACCTGGCCCTTCTGCGTCCTTGCGTTACCTTAGCGTGTCATGACACCCTTTTGCTTGGTCTTCATGATGATCTCACTGATGCGCTTGAGTGGCAAGCAAGTAACTGTATTCAGGACAGGGATTTGCTCCCTCTAGGTGGTCCCGCCCTTCCCACATTTGATGTGTAGTCGCTGGCCCATAGCGCTTTGCTTTTCTTGGACTTTGATTGTGTGATCAGTTGATACATAATTCTTTGATGTAGCCTTCTTTATCCAAATAAACGCCCCCCTCTTTTTGATACCAACACTTCAGTCTGTAAGCAATCAAAGTAAACAAACTAAAGGAAGAAGGGGAAACGCTCAGTAGATCATCACAGCGCAAAAACCCCTTTGCTGGCGTGGTCCAATAGCCATTACCGTGCCAGACTAAGTAGAAATGGGTACTGTCTGTAAATAAATAAGCAGATCCATGCAAGAAGTATAGCGTATAAAGAAATAGAAAACAAGTAGTTGCTTATGTTTATTTGGTGATGATGTAAATAAGCGCTAAACATTGAATGTCAACTGCCTGTTTGGGCGGTCCCAGAATGAGTCAAGCGCCTCTGATTGGCTAGCACTCCTGTTAGGGTCCTGGTTCCTTGAGAAAAGTCCTCCCATGCTGTCGCTAGTCAAAACGCTTCCCATGTCCTATAAATTACTTATGCATCAACTCAACTCCATCAGTCTTTGCGATGGCCTCCCTGTCTGGTTGCATGTGAACTCGAAGCTGTGATCGCACCTATATCGCCATGGATCCTCCCACCTTCTTGGACCGGGCCACCTTGTTTTTTCACCACTACCCTCCCAAGGGTATCTCTAAGTTGGCCGATGAAGTGGTTGAGTTGGGTCGTTGCTGCCAGCTCCTGTGTGTCGCTTGTGAAATTTGGGGAGACTCGTCCCCGTTAACGCATTTCGGTATGGAGGCCACGTGGAGCCAGGCTTTCCATGTGTGTATGCTGCTATTTCTGGTGCATTACCATGTCCTTCTGATAGTCGCCCCCAAATCCAGGAATTCACCACCGAGGACACGGCGGATCGCCTTCAGCTTTGATGGAGGAAAGCTATTACCTGGTTAGTTACTGAGCTATCACCTCTCCTTCTTCCATGTCCAACGGCATTATGCTTCCAGTCCCCTCACAAGTATACCGGCGCTCATCTTTTTCGTGGTCCCCTCGAGGGTCCAGCGGTTGTGAGCAAGCGTATTTCTTGGTTCGGCCCCTCTTAACTTGTTGTGTGTCTGTCCTTTGCCCCTCCTCATGTCGCTTGAGTAAGGCAATTCCATCTTCTCCATAGCGCCACTGGTCTGACAGATTCCCAGATTCTTGCTTCTCATGTCATAGTTTTATGAAATATATTGTTGTTATTGTGTCCTTGTGATGGTGCCGCATAAGTTCTGTTTCCTAAGTCCCTTTGACCCTGCACAACATTGCTAGGTATATATCTGAGATTTTGGGTCTAGCGTTTTATGTCAGAGTCAGCGCAATGCCTACTCCCTTCTTCCTCCTCAAAGATACTTCTCCAGTCTTCCGTCCTGAGGTGTTAGACTGCCTCGAGATGTTTTTCACTTGAATGCCCCCAGGCGGTATCCGGCACCACAACGGCAACATTCTGACTTTGATTCAACGCTATTGTTTACTTTTGGCTCTGGCCCAAGAGTGGCTTGTAGAGACTGAACGGCCTCCAAATGCGGTAAGTTTCTACCCATGGCATGGTTAAGTACCTTTTATGCGTCCCTCTAGCCTCCTGTTTCCAGTAGCCAACGGTGCTTAGAGTTCCTGCTCCTCAAAATGGATAATGTTGTTAGTTCCCTTTTCTTTTTTCCCCTCTGGTTTGCTAACTCCTTGTCTCCCCAGGCGCTGAAGTGGTTGCCCTTGCCAGACCTAGTTACTGAGGACGTTTGTGCCGCTACTCTCGAGCGCATTATTATTCTGTTCACGCCTCTAGCTCCTTGCTTTGGCGCTGGAGTGCCTCCTACCCCCGTTTATGCGTCTCCTTCACCAGGTTTCTCCACTTTTCCCCCCGGGACCGCCTCCTCCGCTTTGTCGCCTATCTTACCCCCTGCACCACCTTCTTCGCCCATGCTACCCCACTGTAGGCAGCATACTAGGTGCTCCAGTGGACATGTCAGAGGTCCTCGCCACAGGGCCTAATGTAGCCAACTTGTTGCTTAGTTAATTGTTCCAGAGTCTTGAATACCATGTTTATTTATGTTTGACAATTCTTTTCATAAGTGAAGTGCAAGGCGCTAAGGTCTAGTGCCCTACCACATTGTATCCTGTTACTGATTGTCTTCTTCCTCAGGTGCTACTTCATCATCATCCACTAATTCAGTTTCCTCCAGCTTTCGAAGTTTAGCCATGTTAATGTCCAATGCCGACAACGGTAAGGAAATGTGTTCGCATGCTAAGTAAGGAACAAGGTGAAACACCGCTACCGGTCGATGCAAAACTGAGCCATCCAATTCACAAAGCACATAGGCCCCTCCCCTGTTATGGGAAACTACGATGAGTGGTCCTAGGTACTGTGGTCGCATCTTTTTGTTGTGTGTTACCTCGATTTTTGAGTTCCTCATAAGGACCAGTGCTCCTGTTGTGAAGTTGTAGTCCCTTATAGTGGTGCTATGCTCACTTTCAAACCATAGCGCTGCTTGTCAACGTGCCTGGAATACGGTCTTGTGTAAGTGTGCTAGGTCCTCCATATGGCGCTGTAAATCTATTGCTTGTCTAGTGATCATATCTGTAGAAGCCAATAGTGAGTTAGGCAGGGGTTGCAAATAAGTCACTTCTACTATGTCAGCCGGTAGCAGTGGATGGGTACCCATCGCAGCGTAGTAAGGGGAGCAGCCCATCCTTTTTTGTACCGTTACCTGTTCTGACCAAAAGACAGAGTAAGTTGCTTTGCTCCAGCGACTCTCATCGCCATCGACCACTTTAAATAATGCCTGTTGAACATTGAAATGTGGCCTCTCGACAATACCGTTGGCTTGTTTGTTGTATCCCAAGACTCTTATATGTTGTATATTATACTTCTTCGCCAAATAAGCAAGTGCCTTAACTATAGGCGCCCTGTTGTCTGTAACAATCTCATGTAGGGCCCCCTATTGGCAGATAACATCTTCAAACAGCCATTTAGCTATGGCGTCCGTGTTTTCTCATTGTAACATGCGAAATTCCAGCCAGTGTACCAAGGAACACCTGCCTTGAATAATATACCTGTAGTGCCCAGACTTGGGCATATGCATTGTGTCAACATATATTTTTCTGAACAGGGGTGCTGGAGTCGCTACCGTAGGCAGAATAAGAACTTGACAAGTCTGTTGGACCTGGCAAAGGTGACAAGTGCGTATATACCACGCAATGTCGGCGCTAACTTGGGGCCACCAGAAGCGCTCTAGTAGGTTCAACTGCATCGCGTAGAGTCCTTGGTGTCCCAAATCGTCATGCATTGCTCGAAGAATTCAGATATGGCTATCCTGCTTGATTACTAACTTGTGCACGCCTTCTCTATTTTGCCGCCAGAGTTGGTCCTCAGTTAAGAAAAAGGTCGTTGCATATCGAATAAATGTGGCGTATTCCACATCAGTAAGGTTTTGAGGTTGTCGCAAATCCTTTAGCCATTCCCTAACTTGGTCCAATCGCTGATCTTCTGCCTTTGCTTTAGCGCTTTGCGGTACCGCCAAATATGGTAGCTTTTGGCTGTCTTCTTGCAAGTGTCTGGGTTCCTTGACTATCTTTAGATCGTTAGATGGCTTAGCAACATTATAGATACTGGCTGTGTAAAAAGTTGATGGCGCCTCATATGGGTTAGGTTGATATGGCACCAAAGAGTGTAACCAAGTGGAGACTGGTTGATCTTCGTGAAGCAAGGATATAGGTAGCTGAATGATATGTATAAACCCGTGTAGTCAATCAATCCAGTCGTCAAATGCTTCATTGTCGCTTTTGTCTAGCGCCTTATCTTCTGGCTGTTGTGGGCGTCGAGATAAACCGTCCAGCCCATGGAATGCACTTTTCACATAAACTAACTCAAAGTGAAACATTAGTATTGCCACAACCCAACAGTTCATACTAGCTGAGAGTTGGAAATCTGGATTCTGCAACATTCCTTTAATGTAACGAGTGTCGACCTCGACAATCAGATTCCGGACCCCTATAAGGTACATGCGTAGCGCTTGAAACGCCCGAAACAAGCCATATAATTCTAGCTTGGGTTGGCTGTAGCGTGATTCTCTGTTGTTAAGGGTAATCAACCCAAAGCGGTTGTAGCACCTAATCTTGCGATTCGCACTGTTGCACTGACACAGGAAAAAGCCAACCGCAATGTATGATGTGTCAACGGCAAGTATGACTGGATCAGTGGTAGTATAGTCAATGGGCACCAAAGGCTTTCCTTTCTGTAGCATCTTGACTAAATCTTTTTGTGCATTTATTTGATTGGGTCTGAACTCGAAGGGTACCCCTGAACGGGTTAAGCGATTGAGAGCATGTGCTTGATGCGTGAAGTGATGAATGAACACGTGAAGGACGCCAACTGTGCCTAGAAACGCGCGAACTTCTGAAAGGTTATGGCAGACTTCCCACTTCTCCAGTAGCGCTAATTGGCTTTCTTCAGAAATCCTGCCATCGGGCATGCAAACGTGACCTAAAATTTTAAATTGCGGCGCACAAAGAACCAACTTGTGGCCTGAAAACGTCCCGCTGCAATATTTCATGCACTGTAAAACTCGGTTGACCAGCTGAAAGAATTCCCATAGCACCATACAAATTTTGGGGTTCTCCGGATGGACTTCAGGTTTGCCATTTATTAGGCGCCAATCTTTCGGTCCCTTAATGCCTATGTCATCAATAAAACTAAGCACGTGGTGAGGTATCTCCGGTTGTAAGATAAATGTAATGTTGTCATGGAATATAGGCACCAAATTGGTCCATCCCATAGGGAGCGTTACTAGCCGTAGTGCCTCAAATGGTGTTTGGAATGTTGTTAAGTCTCTGGAGGATGGGTGAATTAAACGCTCGTCGTAGCCCATGTACAAATCCAGGGTAGCGCCACAGATGCAGCCTGCAAAAGACTCAGCGACGTGATCAGGGAAAGGTGGTACCCCAGAATGGCAAATCGTGACTTTGTTTAATGGCTCTAAACTGTGAACTATATGCAGCTTCCTATTTTTCTTGAGGACGCAAAACCATTGCGAGCGGTAGGCCGAATTAGAAGGCTCATATACGCCTGCCGCTATCTTAGAACAGATAATCTGGCATACTTCAGCTTCGATTCCGGGTGGGATTGGTCGGTTATGCTCGGTCCACAGCACGTGGGGGATAGTCGGTATAACTACAGGTGGGAAGAAGTCAGTCCTAAGTTTACCACGCTCTGAGTCTTCCCAAGCAAAGGCTTTGTTTTGTTTCCCCATAATGTCAACTAGTATATCCAATTCTGCTTTTGATAGAAAGCCTGTGTCATGGGCGCTTAGAAATAGCGCCTTTTGTTCTGCCATAAACCGTCTGGTGGGTGCAAAGGGCGGTGGATTTGGGTCGAGTTCAGGGAGTGTTGCTAAGGGGTCGCCAATTATCTTTCTTTTGATCCAAAATTCTTCGGATACAATACTCACTACTGGTTTCGTTTTAAGCGCTACGGATTTGTACTTCTTTTTGACCTGAACCCCTTTTCGCTTAGGGGTGTTATTGTTAGCAAACACATTATATGTAGAATTTTGGTTTTTGGCAAAACCGGATATCAAAGGTTCTTTAATGTCAGGAGTAGAAACAAAATAAGTGTCTGCAGAAAAGTTTTCAGTAATATCCGAAGCTGTGAGGTATAAGTATGATAAAGCTTTGCTGGTAAGCGATGAAGGAGAGTCCAAAATTTCGGAAGCTAAAGGGGTATGTGATATATGAGTTACTTGCCTGGTTTGATGATTGTAGTCCACAATAAGCGCTTCATCTCCATGATCCTCATCACTCATCTCCTCGGTGGCGCTGGAAAACACTTGCAGGGGTTGTCGCTAATGTAAGGTTGTTTTCTTGGTCCCGGTTTTTGAAATTTCCCTTGTGGAAATGTCAGGACCATTCTTCTGACTCCGGAATTAGGGTCGCTAATAGTTAGCATTGTTTCTTCTTCAGACATCATCTTGATGATTGATCAAGCTAGTACGTCAAAGGGCCTTCCCAATAGTAAGTTGTACGTGGGCGACCTAAGAATGTGTATTTGTAGGTAAAACGTAAGGTCGCCTATGGCACATGGAACATTGCGGGCCATCCCCAACAATCAGTCAATAGTGCCGTTAGTGCTTTGCATATTGAGAATAATTGTTGGGTCATAAATAATGCCAAGTTCATTAGCAACATCTGCCGCCATAGAGATGATCTGAGATCCACTATCCACAATAGACTCGATTTCACTTTTTCCATCCACAGTCAGCATGATCGAGCATATGGCATGAGAGTCCTGAGCTACAGTCAGAATAGCAGGATCATCACTAGATTCTAGTGACTTAAGGTAAGTTTCAACTGGGTCAATGAACGTGGCTTCCTTTGATGGTACAGCCTCCTCTTTGGGCTCTGGTGCTACAGTTTCCATAATATACGTGAACCCAGGTAACGCATCATCGCATTTGTCCAGCGTTGTTACGTTGTTAGCTACGTTTGGCCAAGGGGTAACCGTGGTATGCATCTGATTCTGGATGTCCGGTGCCACACTACACAATTCTCCTACCGATAGCGTAACCTGACTCTGCATAATGCGATCAAAAACTACCTTCGACTTTTCAAGGTCATAAATAGGCGCTGTTGGTCGATAGCCACCTATTGGTTTGTCTTGTGCCCCAAAGTTGCGATTAAGGGGTGGGGCGTAGTTGCCCCCAAGGCCAGTGTAAGGGTGTAGCGGTGGTTCCTGAATGGTGGGTGCCTTGGTCACTTCTGGTATGTCTTCATTAGCGCTAGAGGTTGACGCTTTGGTCAGAGCAGGATCTGCTGTGGCGCCTGAAGGTCTATAGTCCTTTAAAGGCTGCTTGCCCTTTCTGATTTCTACCCCATCGAAGACCTGATTCTTTAGCGACTTCAATTCCTTTTCTAGCATCTCAATTCTTTCTTCGCATGACAACGTGGGTCAGTCGCTGACAGCATTAAGCTGGAGTACCTCGTGGATTAGCGCTTGTTGTGGAGTTGTTTCTGCTTCTGTTGTCATCACACTGTTTAAGTTACCAGTCGCTAGGTTCCCCAGGTTTCTTCGATGCCATTTGTCAATGCGCCCCTGGAATGTTTTATGCTTGGGGTAAAGTGGAATGTTAGCGCCCGAAGGTAAGACTAGTTTACCATCCATCCCTCAATGGGCTTTCCCTTGTCGCAGGTATTGTTCAAGGATAGCGCATCGGCCTCTGGTCATAGTATGTCCTGCCTCACCACAGAAATGGCAGAGCCCCGTCTGTACGTTATTCCTAGGCATCAAAAGACTAGTCAAAATCAAGGTTTCAAGTTTATTCATTATGCTAGTGACTGCGCTGTTAACAGCGTTTTCCAAATCCTCTTTCTTGACAAACCCATGGTGGTCATTGATGGCGCTAGGAGCTGGCAACTCCAGTTTGGGTGCCGATCCTCCGTGGTCTGAGCCAGGTTGCTGCAAAGGTATACCCGTGTCCATTCCCTTTAATACCCACTTCCCTGCTTCAAAGACTTTTTCTATGTCGTATGATTCCTCAGGGTGGTGGTCATGCATAATAATCTCTAAGCGCCATGCAATCTTAGTCCATAGCGAGGTCAAGAACCCTTGTTGGAACAAACAGCGCTCCTTGTTCCCATATAACTTTCCATTCTGAACAAGCCATCTCGCTATCCGCTGAAAATTGCGATAATAAGTCAATAAGGTGCCAAGCGTATAGATTCCTGCTGCAAAGGTGTCTTGTACTAACTTCTGGATTTCCATTACCATATAATGCGTAGCTTCCTCAGTGCCAGGATATAGATGAATAATAGCCTTTTTCCATTCATTATAGGTAAAAGGCCTTGGCACTGCGTCGCTTGTAAGTCCTTAGAACTCCTTTAAACCTGTCCATGATTCAGCTGTATCATATGAGACACATCTAGCAGCATATTCTTTCATCTGTGTATCGTCCGTCATATGGCAGTCACATAGCAAATACTTCAACTCCTTGAAATACTGTGTTAGTTTGCGAGGTTTTGTTTCATCCCACTTTGGCGACAAGAAGTGATTTCAGGGCGGCATGTGCTGGTTCTTTGGTTGCTCCATACCGGCAGGTGTGTGTGTTGAAGTCAGAAGTGTGGTAGTGCTTGTGTCGATGTAGTAATAGACTGGACACAAGGTTTCCCATAAAAGCAAGCAGCACTTGTTGGAATTGAACCAATGACCTCTTGGATATGCGCCCCTTATGATGCTCTAACCACTGAGCTAAAGTGCCTTACTTACTTTTAGATCAAGTAGCCTAAGCAATTCACTCCCTGGGAACGCCAAGCTACTCAATCCAAGGTTCAATCATACTGGCGCACCAGAGGGGCAACGTATCAGTAGTAGGTACGGGCTCGGTTGGTTCTGAGTTGCTAGGTTCTGGCGATAATAACCTAGATAGCTCTTTCAGAGGAGTAAGCAGTGTATGGCTTTCACCTGCTAAATACTCAAAAGGTCAGGAAAAAGGGAAAAAGCTTTTGGCTAGGCTGTCTAGTGCGGCCTCAAGTTCTTGGTCTAAAGTTTGTCTTGGTAGCGTGCCTGGCAAATGTGGTGATTTGGTGGTGCTTAGTTCAAAAGCGCTCTCCAACAGGAGATGGCGCTGTTGCTGGGCTTGAGTTTCTGGTGGAATTCTGTCTCAATAGAACCCCTCATGGTGGGCTCCAAAATGATGATGCCAACTGTAGTTGGGTGCACTGGACATATATGCAGTACAACGCCGTCTCCAGCACTTGGCGTGCATAGTTATGAGGAGTCCCGACAGAGTCCCAGTGTGCTCAAGCAAAGGTGATAAAATGACGCGCTAGAGGATAGCACCTCACGTGCTACCTGGCAAACGGTAAGCGTCGTAGTTTTCACAAAGATATAGAAGAAAAGGCGAGTAGCGCAGTGTAGTGTGCCTGTAGGTGGCACCGTAAACAATGAAGACAGGATAAACAAGGCTAGCGCCCAACTTAGTGACAAAGTTTGAGCAAGCTAGCGCGATTTGAATGCTAAGGGTAACTTGGGTGCTCAAGAAGTTATGATTCGTTGCCTATGTACATCCAAAGTAGCTATCTTTTATACTATGCGCTATTATATTTTTAAAATGAGTCCATTAGCGGCGCTACCAATTAGCGCCTCTCCTCATGGTTGTAGCTAATCGCAACCTGTCAACGGTGACCGGTACGCATAGGGCAATGGCGACCAATGGCGTTATAGCCCATTGGCCATGGCGACTCCAAACTGACTTAAACTTTTGTAGAAGTCTGCTCACTTTTTAGTGTAATTCCGATTGGCCAGGCCTTTGGCAGGGTATAGTCAGAAAATCCTCAACAGACACCGTGAGCCCTGCTGCCGGCGCTAAATCTCGTATCAACTTTTGATGAATAGAATGTCAGGCTAGAGTATATCCTGTTCCGTTGCTGCTGATTCTTTAGACTTCTGATTAAAGTGCCTTGTCCAATGGCAGCATCTAATGCTAACCCCTTTATGGAACTGATCAGGGTTTGGTCAAAGTCATGTCCCCACTGTCTTGCTAGCGCCCAGAGTCCCTGGTTTCCTAATCCTCCAAGGTCAATAAATGGTATATGCTGAAGGCCTGGTCATGGTAGTTAAGACTGATAACCAGCGCCTATAATTGAGCGCCAAGATCCGTGGTTTCCTGTGTCCAAGAGGATCGCTAGGGTCTCAAGTATAGCCTGTGTCCGTAGACCTGTAGTGTACCCCTTGATACGCTCAGTCTGAGTAGAAGCCTATCAGCACCCTCAGAGTGCACACAGAAAGGTGCTTCATGTCCAGCATATGGTCTGCCATGTGTAAGACATGTTGTGCAGCACTTTGCGCTGGCCGAATGGTTGTGGCCAGGCAAGTGCGGCTTCTATGACCTAAACCTCCCACATGTGGTGGCCATCAGAGTGGTGTCCATTGATGCATTTGTCATTTTCAGTGCAGTAAGATTCTGCACCATTTCCATGAGCTTTCGGATGTTGTCAGATGTGTAAGGGTTGGCTGCGGTGGAATCAGCCAGGCCTCAAGAAACTTGAGCCTGGACGGGCTCATACTGGGGTCCACTGAGACTATTGAGGAGTATAACACATTTGAAGAGATCTTTGTTGAGGGCCTTGATCACAAAAATGCAATCCACAATGTTGCACATGCGTCTGGCAGTGTCTGTGAGGGGTTCACTGGGTGAGCACTGTATCTTGAGTACCTCCTGGATGAGCACAACTATCTTAACAGGCCCTTCCCCCTCAGCACAGGTTTTCACCCTGTTGAACAGGCTTGCTGCAGACTCTGTGTCATCTAGATCATTATATTCTGACTCGTTCAACATGGTGAGGATGACGGCATGTGCGAGATCATTGTTGGACGTCCAGTTGCAGTAGACGTTGGGCTCAGTGCTCACATTGGGAGGGGAGATGAAGGGTTTGAACACTTATGCCTTCAGTCCCATCAGAGAAAGATGAATTTTCAAAGCTGTGGTCCAGCGCTCAAGGTTCGCTGTAGGGGAGCTTCTATTAAACTTCTCATTCCTTCAATCTGCTCCATGAATGGAGATGGCAGAGATGGATGGGTTTGCAGCATCATTGGTGATGGGGAACATTGTTTAGAGTGTGGGTGTGGGCAGGCAAAAGTAAGCAGGCAGGTTCTCAGGGCAAGGCACTCTCCAAGATTGGCAGAGATCTCGCTTAGAGGACAAAGGGGGGCAGATATAAGCCCCGTGTAGGCAGATTCCAATGCAATCAGTGATCACAACAAGCAAGGCGAGACAAAGAGGATTCCAACGAGCAATTGACACAAGGGGTGAAGAGCTCAATATAGGCCCATAACCTGTTGGAATTGGTACTTCAAGTTATGACCAGGTATTGAAGACCTGTAAGTACAACATGTAAGCTGTAACCCTCAGAGTGTGTAAATGGACTGAGGATACTGTGAGGATATTCTGTAATATATATACAACAAAGCGAGGTGGGGACAATGCAGGTGTGGCCATCGTGATATTGTGTTGTGCCATGGTACTCTTCACATTGTCACAATGACATCACTCCAACAAACCGTGCCAGGGCTGCAAATTCATGATATTCATTTCTCTCAGAGATGGCACCTCTTGGATTGCTTCTTGTTTTGAGGGGAAGGCCGAGCTGATCAAGTTCATCAGGTTGTAGAATTAAAGAAACTGGACCAGGCAAATGTGTATGCCATTGGTCTGTCATCTCAATTCCTTTTGGTAACACAATAATCACTGTAATTGAATTTGCCCAGACAACATTGCCACATATCCTCAGGTCACAGATGACTATTCCAGATTTGAGCATTGGAATGTACATGTTCCATGAACGTGTATTATTGCAGGAAGAGAATAAGATAAATCACACCTAATAGGGTGTGATACATGGTAGCTACAGGTGGATTGTGAGGCCGGAGGCTATATTTCTGCAATTGATTGGTTCCATACATGTCCATCATGAAAACTGTGCATCCTGTTTTGAGAGCTTCTGGATTTGTGTACCTTAAGGTGTCTGTGATAGTGTAAGGGCGACCTCTAGAGGCTGTGGCTCAGTCACACAGCTGGCAGAGGGAGATCCAAAGTGTATTAGAATATATACTGACAATATCAAGGTAGCTACTCACCTGGCAGAGGGAGATCCAAAGAGAACAAGTCTGGGGATTCCCTATGCCAGGTTGGACGCTTCTGGGGCCTCTGAAGCGTGGGAAACAACTGTACAGTACAACAAAACCTTAAAAACTCGAAAATTGACTAACCAAACAAGTGTGCAAACAAGGGAGGAAAACTCCGGACTTTAGAAGTCAGAAAGGCAAACTCCGGCTTATCTAAGCAGCCTGGAGCGGTGCTGAAGGGCCCACACTTGTCTGAGTGATAGCTAAAGAACCAGAGCACCTCAAAGGTTGAGAATAGTACCAACAGATAGTGTTGAAGAAGTAGTAACAGCAAAATGAGAGAATGGTAGAAGAAATAAGGAAGTGAATGAAAGGAGAGTGAAGAAATAAGGAGTGAAAGAAGAAAGGAATGAGGGGTCCCCTGACAGATAGGATTGAATGTATAAATATGAGACCTGAAATATTTCTGCAGCTGATCGTCTCTGTAAATGTGACATGGTGCGGTAGAGTAAAAAAAAACATGACTGTAAATTAGACTGAAGTCCACAAGGGTAAGTGCACTGAAAGTTCTTTGCAAAACCCAAACAATGCAAAGGATTATGTATGATTCATTTCTTGCACAGAACCATCTACTTTGGGCTCTTGTGAAGGATACCACCATATCTAGCATTTTTCAATATACAACAATTGTCCTACAAACCACCATTGTCCAATTCTCTAAGTAAACTCCAACTTTCCAATCCAAATAAACTGGGAAGTGACTCCCAAACAAGCTGCCAGTTTGTACAATGCCTTGATTGACTCCACACTCCACACTCCAAGCAGAGCAATTGATCCTAAAAACATTTCCATTTGATTAAAGCCTCAAAACAACAAAATCGATTTGTGCATTGGTTTCCAAAAATTGCTGCATGAATGATATCTTGGCCAGTTGAGCAAGTGAAAGGAGTCATGCAGTTTTCCAGACCTGTATGGTCAAGCCACTCCCATGTAAGGTGTGTTTGCATTTTGAACAATGCACTCCTTCCAACCAGGCATATCATTTGGTCAACCAAAGTCAGGTGGGCAATTTGATTTGTTTCATCCAAAATACCATCCTTGATTTGTTCCTAGTGACATCAGCAACCATTTTGTAATTTCCAACACACTTACCTCTGTGTAACAGTGACAAATGAGGTAATATATAACTGGTCAACACAAGTGCAAGTTGCATGTTGTTATTGTTTCCAAAAGCAACATTTTGACCCCTTTTTTCCGGCCAAACCCTAAAAGGAAATCTGCAAGAATATGGTATTCATCCCAATGCCAGAGAGAAAATGGAAATATCCTGTGGATCCTGTTGACCACATTTTGAAAAACCATTGTACATTGATATTTGTAAGACATATGTAACAATGCATTCAACATCTGAGGTGAGATTGGTGCATGATAGATGCTGTACCTATCCAATGTCCATTGTCATTGGCTGTTGGAAAAGGAATAATAACAACCCACCCTTCAATATTGTAAAGTGCACCTAGCAAAAATTGGATGTTTGCAACACTGTCCTCTGACATATCTACTTCTGGCATACCACCCATCATATCAGATTGGCACAAAACTTGTGTGAAAAATGTCAAAGCTCAACTGAGAACAGACACATGGAGATGATAAACAATTGTGTCAGATGCCTTGACAAGTACATTTCCATTGTTGAAAGAAAATTGAAGAACATTGTCATCTATGTTGCCAACAGTTGCCATGGAAGGTGCATTCTCAGTCATAATGTTCATCAATGTGAGAAGACATGGCTTTGTTTTTAAACCCCTATTATCATTCACAATTTTAGACATTTCATTTCTCCTATATAGACCTTGCAAGAAGCATATGAACCATAACACAATGAATTTCAAGAGACCCACTACACAGTGCATTAATGGAGGATGGGGGCCAACTGGTGAGTTTACAATCTTTACGCAATTCTCTGTTAGAGTTTGAAACCAGACCAAGAGCACCTATATAAAGGTATTAGTATTGATACCTCAGTGCTGTACACTGGCTCAAAAAACTGCCCCAATGTTTGGCCTTTTTGAAAAGATTCACATAGTGTGCAACAATTACCTGAGCAAAAAAACATAGAAAATCACATTACATACAACTACATCCTGGCTTCATAATGATGTATATATTATGTGATTTGGACAAGAACTTGCTTATTAATAAATTAAACAATATTCAATCATTGGGGCAGTTTTTTGACCCACTCTAATTTACTCTAATTTTCATATCTAGTACTTGGTATGGCCTTCATTTGCCTTTATAACACCTTTGATCCTTCTAGGCATGCTCTCTATGAGGCTTTGACATACCTCTGATGGTATTTCATTCCACTCCTTGACTACTCTCTCCCACAACTCATGCACTCCTTTAAGAGGTACCTCATACTCCAAAAGTTTGTGCTTGGTGTAAACCCAGAGGTGTTCAATGGGATTGAAGTCAGGGGATTGGGCAGGCCAGGATATTACAATGATGTTGTTATCAGAAAACCAGGTTGTTGCCTGTTTGGAGGTGTGTTTTGGGTCATTGTCTTGCTGAAAATATCATTCTTCCTCCTCCATTTCCAACTTCTCAAAGCTTTCCACCACTACCTCATCTAAAATCTCACAATACTGTGCAGCATCCATCTTTTCCTGAACTTCTATGAGCTTCCTTACTCCATTCCAACCCATGCAGCCCCATACCATTAAATTGTTTCCTTCTCCATGCTTAACAGTTGGTGTAGTGATGCGGTCAGATAGTGGTTCTCCTGGAATTTTCCACACATATACTTTCCCATCTGATCCAATCCAGTTGATCTTTGTCTCATCACTCCACAAAACCCTTTTTCAATCCTCCATTGTCCAGTTTTCATGATACTGAGCAAACTTGAGCCGGTTTGCATGATGAGCAGCCTTGAGCATGGAAACTTTCTTCATTGTTGCTGAGCAAAAACCTGCCTCCTTCAATGCATTCCTGACTGTCTGAGGATTGACAGAACTGGAGATGACAGAATTAATGAACTGTGTAGCTTGAACAGCATTATCCAGCTTCCCAATAGTAATTTGACAAATAATAGACTGTTTGCCATGTGCTGTAAGCTTGGAAGGATGACCACCAGGATGATTCTCTTTGTTGCTCTCCAGTTCTTTGCTGATCCTCCTCACAGTGCCCTTTCTCAGACCAGTTTTTGCTTGGATTTGATGCTGAGAATACCCCTCATTGAGTAGAGAAGCAACAGAAGAGTGATCAGCAGCAGAAACAGGTCACATAATAGTGGTAAAATGTTAAGAAGATGATTGATTGAAGTTGAACATGTCAAATTAGTACAAACAAAGTCACATGACATTGTTTATACTTCCCACAAGGTGTTTCCATCTTCTACTGTTGAAAAGTATTGAGAAAATATGAAAATTCAAGTGAGTCAAAAAACTGCCCCAATGATTGAATATTTTGTTTGATTTATTGATAAGCAAATTCTTGTCCAAATCACATGATCCATACATCATTATAAAGCCAGGATGCAGTTGTATGTCATGTGATCTTCTACAATTTTTTGCTTAGATAATTGTTGCACACCATGTGAATCTTTCCAAAAAGACCAAACATTGGGGCAGTTTTTTGAGCCAGTGTATAAGCGACTATATTAAACTGTACCTATACAAAGGTATTAGTATTCATACTGTAGTTATATAGTCAGCAATAAGTCCGTAGTGTAATGTTTGATAGTTTGCTCACCCTCAGTGCCGTATAAGTAACTGAGGGTATTGTATCTACTTGTCTGAATATATATGTTTTATTCCTTCATTGTCCAAGTGTGAAAGGGGCTGGTGCCTTGACCATCACATTGTGAAGAGTGTGAAGGGTGGCCCCTGGCCCAGTATGTTGAGTGATTGTTGTGGTGACATCATTACATTCCAACACTCCTCCTCGCATGGAATTGTGGGTCTACTGAAGGCCAAGACGGAGTCAGAGGTGCATGAAGGCTGACGTCAAAGGGGCTTTCATGAATATGTTCACTATGTTTTCTTTTGACTGGATCCATCCAAGTGTCAGCTCGTTGGACTGTACTTGTTTGCATAGAAAATGATATTTTATGTCAACGTGCTTTACTCATGCATGCAGTAAGGGGTCTTCAAATAAGGCAATAGCAGAATCATTGTCACAGTATATCTTGGTAGGTCATGACATAGTGTCATGGCCAATGTCTTTGACAAGTGCACGCAGCCAGATGCATTCTTGAGTGTATTCAAAAGCAGCCATGTATTCCGCTTTGCAGAAGGAGGCTGCAACTGTACGTTGCTTCCTGACTGCCCAGGATACCATGCCCAGGCCAAGGCTCCATACGTATCCCTCAATGCTTTGCCTTGTGTCCAGGCAGCTGGCCCAATCAGAGTCTGTGAACCCTACAAGTTTGACTTTGTCCCACTGTCTGCCAAGGTAGAGCTGTAAATCACGAGTTCCCTTCAAGTATCTCACCAGGCATATGGCCGCATTCCAGTGCATGGTGCCATAGAAGTCTAGATATTGGGTCAGCTGTTGGACTCCAAACACTATGTCTGGACGAGTTGATATTGCCAGATATAGAAGGCATCCAACCAGTTGTCAATAGGGAATGCGCTCAAGAGCACGTTGCTCCTCCTGAGGTAGGGATTTGCAATCAATATGCCTCAGCTTTGTATTTGGGTCCATCAGTAAGGACAGTGGAGTAGTGTTTGTCTGGCTGAATTGGCTGACAACTTTATCAATAAGTGCAGTCTGTGACAGTTTAACCAACTGGTTTGGGTAGTCCCACTCCGCCACAATCCCTACAACAAAACGGGGCAGTCCAAGGTCCGAGATCATCTATGCTTGACACATCTGGGCCTTGAATCTTTTGTTTTCTTCCTTCCGACTAGCAATCAATAGGAAGTCATTGATGTGCAGAGCTGCGATGATTGTGCCTTGGTCAGCAGCTCTATAGTAGATGCAAGATTTGCATGCCAAACATTGGAAACCCCACAACAACATGTTGTTGTTTACCATTTTGTTCCAAATTTGCCCTGCCTGCTTCATCCCATAGAGTCCACGCACGTATCATCCACACACAGTCCTCCTTTCCCTCCTCCTCAAAGCCTTTGGGCTGTTTTATGAATTGCGTCTCATTGTCAGGAAGTACCCCATATAGGAACGCTGTTTTGATGTCAATTTGCGAGGTGTACCATCCATTTGCAGCCACAAGGTGGAGGAGTATTCTCCACAATTCCATGCATGCAGTTGGTGAGGTCATCTTGGTGTAATCGCACCTGTGTACCTGTTCATAACCTCTAAACACAAGCCTAACTTTGAACCTTACTGTGTTCCCATGTTCATCGCATTTAATCTTGAAGATGGGCCATCTGGTTCTCATCTTCTGTCTGATGGGTACCTCTGAGCAGGGAACCAGCTTGTATACTCCCATGTCATGCAGTGATTTCAATTTGTCCCAGTACACTTCCTCCCATTTGCTTGAGTCACCCGATTGCCTTGCCTCTGCCCACATCCGGGGCTTATTGCTGAGTTTGGACATCATAGGATAGCATTGTAGGTTTTTATCAAGGCAAAAAGGTGTTCCAGATCTTCAATGGAAGCAAGGTTAGCGAGGTCCAGTGTGTCCAGACCCTGATCATGGCCTGGGTCTTGGTCATGATCGATCAGGTCTTGGTCAGTAATTACCAAATTCTGGCTGTTTACCTCTAATTGTTTTGCTTGCATATGTTTGCCCATTTCAATCGATTCTCATACTGCTCTTTGTACACATGTTATAGGTGGATTCTCCAAAAATGCCTTTTCAGTAGGTATTGGGATGTGACTAGATCATTGTGGCTGTGGGACTGAGTCAATCTCAGGCCCCTTGGGCTTGTTGGGATACTGCTAAACATCCAGTGGTGGCTGCAGGTCTCGTTGCAGACAATTGTTTGAGTCGATGACAAAGTCGTTGTCGAGGACAATGGGATTGGGTTCGGTATGATCTGAGGAAGAAGCTGGAGGATCGTGATGGTCAGGAACAGAGTTAGTGGTTATGGGTATCACAGGATGGGGATATCCTTCATGGCTCTCACAGAACTTAACATGATAAGTTTTGTAAATCCTCCCAGTCTTCTTCTTGTAGCACCTGTAAGCCTTCGAGTTCTGCACATAACCAATTAGGATACATTCTATTGAGCATGCATATATTTTGGGATTGTGTTCTGCCAATAATAGAACGAACGCTTTACAGCCTATCTCACGCATGTAAGAATAATCTGGGCATCGTCCAGTCCATGCTTCATGGGAGGTGATCCCTTTTAGGGCTTTGGTAAGCATGCGTTTATGAAGATGTGAGGCAGTTAAATAAAATTTGTCCCACAGATTCAGTGGACATTCCATAGCAATGTGCATTGCTCTTGCCTTTCCCATGATAGTGTGGTGCATACGTTCCACTCGTCTGATGTGGACTGAGGTGTATGTGGCCCCAAGCTGCTATTCTGACCCTTGTGACAGTAACCACTTGTCCATTTTGTGGCTCCAGAGCTCACCATCATATCCCATTCTATGTGTACCAAGTTTCTCTTGCGCCTCATTCTCCTGGGCCAACTGCCATGCTTTGAGGTGGGTTAACACTTCTCCCTTGTGCCGAAAAGGGATTGACCAATGTTTCCCAGTATAATTGTTGACCACGTTCATCATATATCTATTACCACTCCAAGATGTTACAGCCAGTGGCCCTGCTAAGTCTACCTATACAATCTCTAGTTTCCACATTGCTTTTCACTCCTCCTCCTGGACCTTAGGCACAGCATTACATGTCTGCTTGCCAAGGATGCATGAGTTGCATTTTGGAATCTTAGAGGATGGGACAGAGGGCATACCTGGTATGAGGCCAGATCTTGCCATGTTGATGATGGTCTGGTAATTAGCATGCCTGAGACGGCGATGCCATGTTTTCAGACCCATGGTTTGTTGGGCAGTGTATGAGTGATGTTCAGTGAGGGCAGAGTTGAGAGTAAGGGAGTAGAGACATTGGCCTTGAGCAAGGGGTTCTTGGGCTATGATGGCATGTGTAGATCTCTGAATGATCTTTACAGATTTGTCATTGAATAGGGAGTTGAGCCTGGAGTTGGCAAGAGAACTGACGGATATGAGTCTAACAGTTGCATTTGGAATATACAGCACATCTTCAAGGACAATGTTGGTTTCTTTTGCAATGTGGAGGCAGATATTGCCTATCCCAATTGCAGTAACAGAAGAACCTCTGAGTCCTTTCACAATTCGAGGTTGAATAGGCTGCAACATCAGGAAGTTGTTGCAATAGGGAGATATATAGACTGTGGCCCCTAAATCAACAAGAAAAGGGTTTCCTGGGGAAGAGAGTGGCACTTGTCTTGGTTGCAGCATAGGTGATACTTTGGAAGCAAGAATTTGTTCCTCAATCCATGATGACTTTTGATTCCAGTCTACAGATGCCCTGGCTCCATCAATTGCCATGAAGCCCTTATGTTCCCAGAGTTTAGTTGTTTGCTCAGCTGGTAGCATTGCTATCTGTGGAGAACTTATGCTGGCGATGGCTGCAGTGTTGGGCGGAGGGGGCAGTTGGCTGAGGTTTGATGGATCGACGTACCATAGTTTTCTGTCAATCCCTGTAACAGCAACAAAGGACTTTGTATTGGAGCTGACTTCCAGAGAACTGCTGCTTTTGACCTTTGATGCTTTCTGGGCTGCCTGGGCTTCAGCAATGGATTTTCCTGCCATTCCTCCCCCTTTTTGAACACAAAACTGCTTTGTATGTCCCCAACATGGCCGTCCACACAAATTGCAGTTTTCACAGCAGACCACACCAGGGCTGTGATTGTGGCCAGGCAGGTCAGTACTACAAGACTTGGCTCCTCCTTTCATGTTGAGGGCTGTTGCATGAGCAGAATTGGCCTTAGAGTTCAGGATGTTTTGCGTGTTTTCCATTAATAAACGGATGTCCGTCAGTTTGCAGGGTAAATCCTTTGTGCTCTTGCTGAGCAGCATAGAGATGGAGTTCTGGAGGGCCTTGAACGTGGGGTTGTTGAGGCTGTTTATCAATGTCTCTGATGTCAAAGGCTTGCTTTACAATGTTGGCAATTCGACTGGCAGTGGTTGGGAGGGCTTCAGATTGGGAACAATAGGTGGACAGTGCTTCTTGAAGAAGAGCTATTTGTTTAATCAGGCCCTCCCACTGGGTGCGGGCCTTCAGATCCTCAAAGCAATGGTGTGCACCCTTGTCCATGGCTAGGTCACGGTGCTCTATGTTGTCCAAGGCTGAACGCATAAACATAATTGTGAGACGGTCGTTCATGGCCCAATTGGCATTAGTGCAGGGCTCAGCATTGCTATCAGGGCACAGGAGGATAGGAGCAAAAACGTATAAGTAGATGCCATTGAGGATCAGGGTGTCCTTCAGCTTTTCTGTCCACTAGGTAAAGTTACCATCTGCTCAACCGTAGTTCAGCCCATTCCATCTGTGGTGAATGATGCACTCAGGTATGGAGGGGTTGGAGGAATTGCTGGGGAGAGGAAGGGAAGTGGGAGACATGACAGACACAGAGATTTGCCGATTTGCTGATGGGCAAGAAAGACAAAGAGGTGAGGTACACGACGTGACGTGTGAGAGTATGTCTGGGTAGTTGGACTCAGTTCTAGTCAACACATCTCGGAGGAGTGTCAAATATCAACAGCCCATAACCTGTTAGAGTTCGAAACCAGACCGAGAGCACCTATACAAAGGTATTAGTATTGATACCTCAGTGCTGTATAAGCGACTATATTAAACTGTACCTATATAAAGGTATTAGTATTGATACTGTAGTAATATAGTCAGCAATAAGTCCATAGTGTAATGTTTGATCATTTGCTCATCCTCAGTGCTGTATAAGCGACTGAGGATGTTGTATCTACTTGTCCAAATATATACGTTTTATTCCTTCATTGTCCAAGTGTGAAAGGGGCCAGTGCCTTGACCATCACATTGTGAAGAGTGTGAAGGGTGGCCCCTGGCCCGGTATGTTGAGTGATTGTCATGGTGACATCATTACATTCCAACATTCTCAAAACCAGATAAACACACGCAACAGCAAAGAAAAACTGGAAAATTCCAGCCTACTGTTCAATCAGTTTGGACATCCACAGTTTAATTCTTCAGCATTTAAATCTTTATGATCTGGCGACATTGATGAAAACACCCATGATATTGCAGCAGGAAGTTCAACAGCATGTGGCTCGGATCATGGCTGTGTCATTTTGTTCCTTGGGATTCAATGTTTCACACATCTTGACCGCTTTAGAGAATGTAGAGGGCATTGTATTTGGCTCTATTGTCTTATCATTACTCAATGGCTCTCACATCAAACCCTGTAGTCTCGATGTCATTGTGCCTGTTGAACATGCGGACGAATTTATCAACACAGTGCGGGAAACCTATTCCTTGACCATTCACTCTCAAATTGGCTCCTCCATGCTGTCTTTACCCAGCGTTCGAAATGTTGTTGTTCTCTCAGGTGAACGAGCACCCATCAACATCATAATAACACGTTCGAAAGAGGTTTTGAAACCCCTATTTTCCTCACATTCGTCGGCAACAATGAACTATCTTACAAAGAAAGAAATCTATTGCGCCTATCCAGATTTAACATTCCAGGTTCGAAATGTCCTTAATTCCACCTCTTTTTGATCCCTGGCCTGGAACGCGACTGAATTTGCATCGTGCCTCGCCAAATATGAGAATTGGGGGTATTCTTGTTACGCAACACTGGTAAATTGGTCTGAGTTCAAGGACCATATATGCGGAGTGGATGCCAATTGTCCAAAAACCCCGTGCTAGTTGAGAGATGGCAGTGAATCTCGGTTCTTATTGTACGGCGAGTCGAACGTTATTCCCAGTTCAAACAATGGATTTGAAGGGTTTATTGATTGGCAATTGGATAACAGTGTTATTTAACTTCTTTCTTAAATGACTAGCAATGTATTGTTGTGCCAATAAATGTAACAGCAGCTCACAACAGAAAATTTGCGCTCGCTTCCAAAACCGCATCTCAAAAGTAGCGGGCGATGCGACCGCAGGGCGCCCTTAAGACATTATATGTAAAGGCGGCGCAGCTGACAACACGTGACCAATCCACCGTACTCGTATATGCAGTCGCAAGTCACTAAAAACGAATCGAGTCGTCCTCAGATCTTGACAATGGACGTACCTGAAGTGCCCATTTGTTGAAAGCGCTCGTTGGCACAGGCTTTAGCTTCGTCGGAAACTTTGGGGTTGTGTATACCCCAAATGTGGAGCGCCACCTACCAGAATGGGTCACACTGGAAACATATGCGTAATCCGCGTGCAACTTCTGGCGCCGACCTTTGCTGATTGCCAAATGACATAGGGATGACGCTTTGGTTTGTTTTTCGGATATACAAGGATATAAATTAACCAAGGTTGTTTCGCATAGTTTCAACACCAACTCGTATCTTCAACAACAGAATACAAGCCTTTCGTATAACCATGGCCAGCCGTATGTCTCTCTCATGCATTCCTCAGTCCCGCTGCTAATACATCGTAATCAGAGAACAAAGATACCACGCGCGTCGCAGCCGGTTTGAGTGACGCACGTAATTCGGCTTATGTCGTGTATGTACTCCTAATTAGGAGGGGTCACTTGTTTGTCATCAGTTACTCGTCACAGGATTAAAGTTTGACCAAACCTAATCTAATCTCCGCAGCTTTTTTTTATCTCTGTATTCGTTACAAGCAAGCACGGACTCAAATCAGCCTCAAGTACCTGGGACTTTCTCGTCTTCTTTGATCAGTGGACTCTCTCTTTTTGTTCTTCTTCACAAGGCGTTTTTACATTGATCTCGGGTTACAAATACAGAGGAATACAGAGAGAAAAACTCGAAACATAGTGAAATACCTATCTACAACTCTTCCTGGAGCCTCCCAGCTGCGCCGTCATGACAAAGGAGATGGCCGGAAATCCTTGAAGAGGACACGAAGGAGGGATAGCTTTTGCCTATCTGACTCGTATATCTCGTCCTCCGTTATCTCCGATGCAGAATCTCTCGAAGGACTCTCCGGTGCTCTCTGGTCGTCTGGTGACCAAAGCTGTCTCATCTTCTTGTATTTAAGAGGACTTGACTCGAGAGATAGAAGCGAAATCATGTCGTCTACCAACTTCATTCGAGGCTTAGGGCCTGTATCATACAGGATTTCGCAATGTTCTGTATCTTGCTGCTGGATAGTAACCGCCTCAGAAGCTTCGAGGCTCTCCTTCAGAGACGGCGTCGTCTCTTTGCTGAAGAACATAAAAGGCGAGGTCTCGTCGTCAGAAAAACCGGTGTCGTTATTGTTTGAAGAAGGCTCTTCCTGGATTCCACCTTCAACTGTATGTACAATCGTCTCAAGGGCTAGAACTTCGAAGTTGGCGAGTGCAGCAGCGATAGGCAGCTTCGGAATAGGTGCGAAGATCTTCCTGTCGAGTGCGTCGATGCTCCGCATATTCTTTTCCTCGAAGACCACGTCGTACGAGAACGGATTACAGGGGTCATCCTCGCCAATGATATGGTGTATACCCTTCCGAGCAGGAGAAGGTGCCTTTGACTGGAATACGGGCGAACCCCGGTGAAAACGAGGCGATAAATCGCACAGTAAGTTAGGGGATCCGGCCACTGCGACGTATCCATTCCGATTCGCGAGTTCGGACGGCTCCGAGGCCACAGACAGCGAGGGGGAACTCGATTCCTCGCTAAGGCAATCACCATAAGTGTCATACTTGAAAGGAGTAGGTGGATAGGTGGGGGGCCAAGGAACTAACGCTCCAGGCTCGAGGAAGGGGTGCGCGAGTCGGTACCGGGCCCCTTCATCACGTTTGTGGTCAATAATGGTGGTACTCTCCCTCAGCTCGGCGAGATCGTTCATGAGCTGCTGGCTCAGCGTCCTCGGAGGACAGTCCTTGTGAAGCATTGAGTGGTCGTTAGCCAGCTCTAAATCGCTTTGGTGATGATTAAACTGCGTTAAATTAACAAAGTAAGTCCTCTGCGGAATCCTTGACTAAAAACTGAGAATTCACTTACCGAGGCTCCTTCAGTCATTGTTGTCGCCTCCTCCTCGAACGTTTGACCTTGACAAATTCGTCTGACTTCGTTAATCATTGCGTCGATGAATCTCTTTGGTATCTTTCGCTCGTTGAGTGTGGTATATGTCGTATACAAGAAGCGTGCTCGTCAATTTCAAGGTTAAGCTCAGCAAATTGCAGTTAGTAATAGCCGCGAGAGACTGCTGCAGAGACACGTTCAGATAGAGGGGGTATGTTCGGAAATAGCAATGTGTATGGGTGGCTCAGAAATAGCAATGGACGTGGGTGTCGCGTATTAATGGACGCCTTTTTTGCCAAGCCTTTTAAACACCTATCAACGCGTCAAAGCGCGACCCCATTCATTTCACGTGACCGTGTTTGTCAAAGCTGCCACTCCCAGGCCACCGCCGTTTGTGGCCACCCTCATTCCGCGGTGACAATGGGCCCTCAACGGCCTATGGTGCTCGGTAATCATAATATCCCCAATTTCTAAATACTGGCATATGACATGATAAACTTCAATAGTTGTCTTGCTTTTGATAAAGTAGCACACGAGATCTAGCAAGAAAAATAAAGACTCAGAGTGTATTAGGACACGTCTGTTGGTTTGTATTCACCTAGCAAGAAAAATAAAGACTAGGTAATGTAAGTGTTGTGCAATGGAATGAAGTTTATCTCGCCTCACCTCAGAGTGTATTAGGACACGTCTGAGGTTGGCCGTACGTAACTATGGTAGTATATGTAGTGCGGGTAAAAACGGATAACGAGCGTTGGGGATGCAGGGTCAATATAAGAGAGAACAAAATGACATACTAAAAAAGGAAAGGCGTAAAGAATTTTTGTAACGAGGGTATGTTCGGGACCTTTGGCCCGGCTTGTAAGAATTAGTATCCGATGGTTTCTCCAACAGCTTTGATTCAGGAGTGCTAGGTATGTATCCGTATACGATACCCGGGTCCCTAGGAGATCATTATTTGCGAACGCGATCATACATCAAGGAAGACGGAGTATCAAGTTCGTTTGAATGATTGGAAAGGCACCTACCGAACAATGTGCGACGTTCATGCAATCTTTAGATTACAGACCTTCCTCTCAATCATTTTCCGATCTTGAGGGACATCATTACAGCTTACAAGACCCACCTTCCTCTGTTGATTCGCATTTCCAATGTTCTGTGCTGTATCCTTTACCACCTTGTATTGATGAGTTATTCCTGCTGTCAATTGTATGTCCCCCTCATAGTTCGAGCTTGCATTGATTATGCTGCGTGAAAATACCACCACCGTAGAATGGTACAAGGTCTACATTTCTAAGTTTTATTTTGTTAAGAGAAGGTTGAACTATCTTCACACAAAATCCGCCCCGTGAGGCTTGCCTACTTCCACATCGTTGTTGCGCTGCTCTGTAACAGTTGTCATTGCGATATTGATTTCAGTTGGACGCTATTAGAGAAGAAAGATAAGACGATGCCTCCGTACAAATGTACTACACGAACCGTTGATTGCAAACCAATGTTCACGTTTGAGTTGAACCGAAGTCCACTTGTCTCGTTTGTACTGCGCAGATTTGCTCTAGCGTTGAGTCTAGTATTTCCGTGATCAGATTGTAGATGACCGGCTATGGCACGGAAAGTACATACGATGCCATGAGAGAGTTGGAAGATACTTCTCAGTTCGTCAGGTCTCTGAAGTAGGCCATTGAATTATAGACAGCTTACGCCGAGGACGCACTAAGAAGACTGCTACCCAAGCATAGTTCTCTTCCAACACAAACTGTAGAAGAGTAATTATTTCCAGTACAAGTGGGAGCTTATGACATGATTCCTCACCAAGATCAGCTGAATCGTCATCGCAATGCTGAATCATTGCACTGACCGTCAGCCAGGATGTTGCATGCCACTTAAGAATACTGTAATGCTCACGTTGTTACCAATCCTGTTTCTTCAAGAGGTTGAAATGACAAGCTAAGTCCTCTTATATCTTTACCGCACGTTTTCCACTCACGAATTGTCAATGCCATGAGTTTATGAACCATTACCCTTGTCCTTAGTATGTTATCTCAGTGCTGCACGTACGCAGAAACAGGGTTATATACGCACCTTTTGCTTATGTCACGATGAGGCCACAAGTAGTAACACAACGATACCGCTATCATCACATCGGTGGCCTCAGAGATTGCCAGTATTGTGAGGAAGATCCACTGCCATTCGTCCTTGATAACAAGAAGATTCGGTGTAACATGGGAAACATCTCCAAGAACCATGTCACCAATAGAGCCTAGTAGACATAACAACCACAAGAAACATGGGAAGAGCCACTTGGAAGATAATACGCGGATGCGATAAACAAAGTATGCCTGTTGGGATAGAAGTAAGTAAATGCTTGGGGTTTTGTATTGGAAGCGATTGTCACTTGGACCGCGGGACAAATAATCCCAGTTAGGAAGACGTTTATATCCCCCGACGTTGGAAGCGCAATGAGTGCATCAGAATTTCCATAGTTTATGACTGAATACTGTTGAACCAAAGTCAGAAGGAAACTGCTTATTAGTGCTTCAACTCACGTTGTAAATCATATTGGTGATCGCGATTGCATGAACGAGTTCCATGATCCTGTCCAGAGGAACATAAGTATCCAAGCTTAAATTGGCCTATCGAGCTGACCATATTGCGCCGACCTGTCCATTGTGTTCCTGAGATTTCAATCCTGTGTGGAGACACGGGTAAACTTACAAAGGCTTTCAAGAATGGTCTGTCGTTGTAAAACTTTCTGTCGTATGGCTCAACCATCAATTCTTCTGTTACCAACGAACGGTCAAAGGCTCACCTATAGTATATAAAGGTTTGGACAGTTACTACTCCGAACAGGAAAATAGAGACGAAGACTCCAATCTCGACAACACCAAGCGTACTGGAGACGTCTACAGTTCTGGGTCTGAGGAGTTTATCCATTGTGCATCAGGAAGTTTTGCAGAAAGGTAGAAGGACAAACGCTCAGCCAAAGTGCAGAATATGTGGGTGATTTAATATGACTCCATGCTGTGATTTTGTTGTGAACATCAGTGATCACACTTCAGGAGATTGATACTCCTGACGTCTTATGATTATCAACTTGTTCTGACTTCTCTTGGGTACAACTCGCTACAATCTCGCTTGTACTTTTCGTCATGACCTGGATAAGAAGTTGCATCACCCACCTGCTAACACAATCCTCGACCTTTGAGAACCTCTACATTCTGCAAAAGCTCCGGCTCTTTTTGTCTGTTAACGCCCATTGGCAAGTTAGACAGAAATAGAACCTGGACTCAACCAACAACAGTTTCATTGTCCTGCCCACGCTAAATTTGTAGCTTTTGTTCTGCGTATTCGCATGGCCGATGGCTCATTCGTATCGATATACTGTAAATGTTTAAAAAAATGCAACAGCGTCCTCGCTGGAAAATCCTTGGAAATCATTGAGTGGTCGTTAGCCAGCTCTAAATCGCTTTGGTGATGATTAAACTGCGTTAATTTAACAAATTAAGTGCTCTGCGGAATCCTTTACTAAAAAGTGAGAATTCACTTACCGAGGCTCCTTCAGTCATTGTTGTCGTCTCCTCCTCGAACGTTTGACATTGACGAATTCGTCTGACTTCGTTAATCATTGCGTCGATGGATTTCTTGGTATCTTTCGTTCGTTGAGTGTGGTATATGTCGTATACAAGAAGCGTGCTCGTCAATTTCAAGGTTAAGCTCAGCAAATTGCAGTTAGTAATAGCTGCGAGAGACTGCTGCAGAGACGCGTTCAGATAGAGGAGGGTATGTTCGGAATAGCAATGTGTATGGGTGGCTCAGAATAGCAATGGACGTGGGTGTCGCGTATTAATGGACGCCTTTTTTGCCAAGCCTTTTAAACACCTATCAACGCGTCAAAGCCATTCATTTCACGTGACCGTGTTTGTCAAAGCTGGCTGCCACTTGTGCCTCGTTAACGGCCCCTTTCGTAATATCTGTGAATACGCTGTATTTTGGAGCGGGACAGGCCAGTCTCTGTTGCTCGGTCACTAGTCAGGTTAAGGAGGCAATTCAATCATCCTATCTCTAATTTCCAAAATACTGGCGTGAGACATGGGAACTTCGATAGTTTTTTTTGCTTATCATGCGTTCTTTATGCTGGAGTGCTAGGTATGTATCCGTATACGATACCTGGGTCCCTAGGAGAGGGTTGTGATCATACATCAAGGAAGGCGGCGTATCAAGTTTGAATAATTGATTACACAACCGAACAATGTGCGACGTTCGCGCAAGGTTTACGTTACAAACTTCATTCCCAATCATATCTTGATCTCGAGATGCACCGTGGCAGCTTACAAGCCCCACCTTCCTCTCTTGGTCCGTATTTTCAATGTTTTGTGCTGTATCCTTTACAGCCTTATATTGACAAGTTATTCCTGCTGTCAATTGGAAAAGATATCCTGGTACAAGGTCTACATTTCGAGTTTCATTTGGTTGAGTGAGGTTTGAACTATTTTCACACAAGAT
>QGOA01006229.1:4357-18369 GCA_003313075.1 Termitomyces sp. MG16
AAAAAAAAAAAAAAAACTAAAAAGTAGTGTATCAGTAGCCCTTGAATTTTCCTGGATTTTCCTGGAATTATTTAAGCATTTTCTATTAACATCTCCTGAAAAACAGCAATTAAATTTTTCTTCAAACTTTCAGATTTCTTTAAGCATTTATAAATCTCAAAAAACCTCAAATTGGTGTTTCATTGGCCCTTGACTTTTTTCTGATTTTTCACTGATTTTTTTTTTAGAATTTTCTAAGCATTTCTAATACTCAAATAAGCCAACTCTTATGTTGTTATTCTAAAAAGAAGGTTCTTGGTCAGCCTTGGTCAGCATTAGTCATTTACTAAAATTTCCACAAAAGTCATCCTATTCTATATATATAATTATATAACCTATATAGTGCTGCTATTGTCAGCTAAATACAGTCTTTCTTGTCATGCTTATTTCTATTAGTCAGTGTTTCTATTTCTATGGTCTCTATTTTTGTCCTTGATAGTCAGTATCAAGTCCTTATCCTTGACACCATTAAAGAATTTATATACTATAAGAGCAAGGCTTAGTATCTGTAGAACTCCTTTCACAGAGCAGATGATTGTCAGAAGACTGCTATATCCAACTCTACTTCAAACTTAGTCTGACCATGCCTACTCTTAGCACATCCAATGTCTTGCTCTATCTCTTCTGTATTTTAATAGTTAGCCTTGATGAGTCATATACATAGACCTTACTTAGCATTAATTATTATTAGTCATACTCTATTACATACTAGAGTCCAATTAGTTGAACAGTATTAGTAATAGCATAGCCACCAATATAGTATATATAGGCAGCATATAGATAGAATATTCTCAGGCTGAACAATAGCAGTGTTCTCCTAGCCTATTTACTAAACCAACTTTAAGCTTCTCTAGTGACATCTGCCAGACCAATACTAAGAGCTTACATGACAGAGGAATAGTATTTCAGTGACTGTCTATATAGAAGAAGCAACTAATTATTGTCATATCTACATAACAGAAAAATGGCTATATATACAGAATCAATATTGGTACAGTAAAACAATAAGAGAAAATGAGCACTTATTACCTCAGTAACTGTTTGTATAGAAGAAGCAACTGAGGTAGTAATTGCCATGTTGGTGCATGTATAATATATATCACATGACCACATAGTAAACTAAGAAGGCCAGTCTAACACAACTTCATCAGACACAATTAAAACGTGGAATAAGAAAGATTAAAATAAAGTAACAATATCCAAATGTAAGGGCGACCTCTGAAGGCTATGGCTTAGTCATATAGCTGGCAGAGGAAGATCCAAAGTATATTAGAGTATATACTAACAATATCATAACAACTACTCACCTGGCAGAGGAAGATTCAAAGAGAAGAAGTCTAGGGATTTTTATGCCAGGTTGAATACTTCTGGGGCCTCTAAAGCATGAGAAACAACTGTACAGTACAACAAAACCTTAAAAACTCAAAAATTGCCTAAATAAACAACTGTACAAATAAGGCAGGAAAACTCTGGACTTTGAAAGTCAGAAAAGCAAACTCTGGCTTATGTAAGCAGTCCGGAAGCGGTGCTGAAAGGCCCACACTTGTCTGAATGATAGCTAAAGAATCAGAGCACCTCAAGGGCTGAGAATAGTACTAACAGATAGTGTTGAAAAAATAGAAACAGTAAAATGAGAGAATAACAGAAGAAATAAAAGCATGAATAAAAGGAGAGTGAAGAGATAAGGAGTAAAAGAAGGAAGAAATGAGGAGTCCTCTGACACCAGAGCCTTAATAAACTTGTAATGATTATCATTCTAAAGTGCTTTTGTTAAAATATCAACAATCATTTTGGTTGTGAGAATCCATGAAGATTGAAAGAATCCAGTTCATAGATGTTTACATATAAATGATATTCGATGTTGATATATTTTGACCTGGCATTTATCAAGTCAGAGTTTGCAATATTAAGAGCACTTTTGTTGTCACAATAAATTATAATGAGATAAAGAATTAGAAGATTAAGAAATATGATAAAGTATCTGATTGATATAGTTTTGCACATTGCATGGAAGAAGGACATGTATTTTCTCTTCATGTACAATAAAACCACTATATGTTGATAGACTAACAACTATGAGACCAGACTAGAATAGACAAAAAACACATAACTGGAAACACTTTGGCATGTTTCAGAATTGAAAGCCTAGTCTGCATCAACAGCACTAAAGTCAGCAGGAAGAACAAGTCAAGCCAATAGATCTGAAGATGGTCAAGAGAAATTATATTCTAATTCATAATTTTGAGTGCTCAACAAGTATTGTAAAACATGTTTCACAGCTAATAAATGTTTGTGAGTCAGATTCAAGTTATGTTGTCCTAGATACATTGCAGTAAAAGCAATATCTAAACATGTGTGAGATAAAAAATAAACCTAGCTAGACATTGGAAATGAATTTTGATGTCATTGTCTGTTATGTCAGGTAATGAATGAATTAGGAGGCAGCTCAGATAAATCCTTGATTTTCCCAGCAAGAGAGAGTGTAAGGGCAATCTCTACAGGCTGTGGCTCAGTCACACAGCTGGCAGAGAGAGATCCAAAGTGTATTAGAGTATGTACTGATAATATCTCACCTGGCAGAGGGAGATCCAAAGAGAACAAGTCTAGAGATTCCCTATGCCAGGTTGGATGCTTCTGGGGCTTCTGAAGCATGGGAAACAACTGTATAGTACAACAAAACCTTAAAAACTCGAAAATTGACTAATCAAACAACTGTGCAAACAAGGCAGGAAAACTCCGGACTTTCGAAGTCAGAAAGGCAAACTCTGGCTTATATAAGCAGTCTGGAAGCGGTGCTGAAGGGCCCACACTTGTCTGAATGATAGCTAAAGAACCAGAGCATCTCAAGGACTAAGAGTAGTACTAACAGATAGTGTTAAAAAAATAGAAACAGTAAAATGAAATAATATCAGAAGAAATAAGAGAATAAATGAAGGAAGAGTAAAGAAATAAAGAGTGAGGAAAGGAAGAAATGAGGAGTCCCCTGACAGAGAGAGAAAGTAGAGTAGCATTGAGAAGACAATATGTTGTCAGTAAGTCAATGATGTATTCTTTTTGAGATAGTCAGAGTTTGCATTGAGCCCTGTCACAATCTATTTGTATCTTCAAATATAGATTTGTGGAACCAGAGTCTTTTACTTTGAAATAGTTATGCATTCAGGAGATAAACTAGTCATAAAGCAGTTTAGAGTTTGTCACATTTAATCTATTCATTAATATATATGCAAATAATAATTGGTAGATCTTGATTATTGTCAAATTTGGATATTGATAGATCCAGTGGAGTGAAGATCTGCAAAAAAAATACCATGTGATTTACTTCACAGCAGATGAGTTCATATGACTTAAGTTCCTCTTTTATTACCTCATATCATTCATGAGAAGCTTGTTTCAACTCATATAAAGCACAAAAAACATAATTGACTTTTTTTTAATCAAAATCAGAGAATCTCAGAATCTGTTTGCAATAGATTTTATGAGAAAGAGAAGCATTCATAAATGCTGTTTTAATGTTAAAAGTAAACAAAGATTGTGAAGTGCAGCATATGCTAGTGATCTGAATGCTTGTTATTTTGGTGACTGGTACATATGTAGTACTATAATATTCAGGTCATTGACTAAACCCTTGAGCAACAAGATGAGCCTTTTTCATTCCTTGTATGATTAATTCATTTGAGATTCACTTTATAAGCATATACCTATTTCACATGAATAGCCTTTCTACTTATAGGAAGATCTGTCAGAATAGATAATTATTGCTAATGAAGACTCTCCACTTTGCATTTCATAGCTGCCTGCCAAACTGCAGCATCATTCCAATGTATAGCTTCATAGAAATTTTTTAGAGCTTTGTTTAAATTTTATTCTTTGTCCTTGCAAAAATATAGAGTGTCTCTAAAAGATGCATATACAATAAAGTCATTAATAGCTAGACATTTAAGGTTTAATAAGTCATCTATTGAGTTTTCTAAACAAGCAGAAGGGATGAGTGCATCAATGTCTAAAATTGCTAATAAACCCTGATAAAGTTCAAGATGAGCTTGATTGTCAGAATATCATTTAATTAGATTTTTATTTTGTTAGGGTTCTGAAGAGATATCTCAACCCTGCTTTGTCTGCTTATAACCAGTAGCTACCTTATCAATGTCTCATTGTTAAATTGCATATTGATCCTTATATAATGATAGGACTTCACACAAGCTAGGTGCATCAACAGCAGGCTTGGCATTGCTTCTAGACATCTTGGCATACACAATTTATCTATTTAGGCCTTATCCAATGGCCACTGATGACGCCCAAAGTTTGGTCAGTAACAAATGTAGTAATAGTGTTACCGTGCTAAAAGCTTGCATTGGGCATGTTAAAAGTGATAAGAGGAGTCAGAGGCAGGTCCCAGAGAACATGTCTATGAAAAATAGGATAAAGTCAGAAAGGAGTTGGCAAGTGTCAAGCGCTAAGGTAAAAGCACCTATAGAAGAAGCAGTAAGTGAACACAGCAATATAAGTGGCAAGAACATGGTAAGCTTAGTGCAGTCTAAGTGTCGTTAATGCTTGCCATAGCTGCAAGACATGAGTATGTCGTGGGCTAGCAATAGTCTGCAACTGCCGAAAACTTTGACATTGTTGACTGTAAGGGAGACTGGAGTAAGGAGGGCAGAAAACTCTGTTCTGCTTGTCCTATGTACAAGTCGGTAAGCACTTTTATACTACAACAAGGTCACCGTTGCCAAGTAACTGATAACGCCAAAGTGCGATGAACTTGAAAATTTTTATAAGGTGGCTCCAACAGTTTCAGATTCCTATTGTCTATTCAAGATGCTTAGTGATGCCAGGTGGCAGATCATGACACTAAACCATCAAACCATCAATCTTCTGTCTGTCCAAAATACTAAGCGATGTCAAGTGCCAGCTTGAGACGCTAAGCGATGTCAGACACCAAGGTCAAATGCCAAGCTGTCCATCAGTTTTTGATAGATCATCAGTGACTGATGCCATCTGTCAGTTGTCATTCTATCTGCTATCGGCACTATCATTGATCAGATCTACTTCTTGCCATGCACGGCCGTTAAATATTGCTAAAATTGGTTAATTAATGTGCACTAAGGTATTCTGAGCCGATGCCATATTGCCGTAGCCTGCCATTGATGTGCTGATCCTGTATGGGGTCCTATCACCATATATGGCAGGCAATAAATCTAATCAGTGATAGTGCTGATAGAAGCTAGAATGACAGGTGGTATCAATCAATCAGCATGTGGCACAGCTAGCTGACAACAGTGCTTATGGATTAGGCATAGTGGCATTTGCTTATGACAGATAGCTTGGCATTTACTCTAATGCCTAACTTCTCTTGGTGCCCCTTTCTCAGTCAGTTGGACAGCTCTCTTATTTTATTTCTCATTATTTAGTTTAATGCACAACATTTAATTACATTACTTACAGTTCACCACTCCTTAGCAATTCTTAGCTACTTGGCAATGAGAAACTTATTTTCACTATAAATGCTTACTGTTGTCATTAGTTACCAATAAAACAGAATACTCTATTTATCTCTTAGTTCTCCTCATAGTTTAGATTTTATTTGTGCTGACTAAGTTCATAGTCACCAAGTATCTGAGCACCTCTAGCCTGCTTGCTGCAGTTACATTTATGGTACCTACATGCCTTGCACTTACAGCAGGCAATATGCAGCTTAGATGTCACTAAGCCTCTAGTTTCTTGCTGCATCACTTGTTGCATCTCATATCTGCTTTTCTCCTTCATATAGATGCACTTTGTCATTAGCACACCTTCCTTACCACATATCCCTTACTGACTACTACTATCAACCTTCATCCAAACTTGCCGTTGAGCTCATTCCTGACTTGTTCTCTGGGAACTGCCTGGAACTCCCTCAAAACTTAGCATGCCCAACACATCTGTACTGATCAGTAGCCATAAACTGTATCTGCTACTGATCTACTTTTGGGCATCATCAATGACCCTTACCATACAGATATATATATCACTGTACTGCACATAAACCCTCAGTCTTTTGTATATTACTGAGGATGAGTCTCTTATTAATGCATAAACCACATATTTATTCTGATATGTATACTACAGAACTGACTTGAATACTTGTCAGGTATTATATAATATAGTCTTTTGTACATGACTGAGAAACTGACTTGAATATTTATCAGACAATATTGCTTAAGTCCTAACACATTTTGTTTGTATACATCATCAAAAAACATGCATTCTGCATCAATGAGTTTAATGTTTTGACAAGGGTGACCAACAGATAATGTAAATGAGAAGTGATCATCAGGAGATGAAATTAGAAATAGGTTAGAAGAAGTATAAGTTGGTTCCTAAAGAGAAGGATGATTTTGGAATCTGGTAGAAAATTTATGACTGAGATGACTGCAAACATTCTTGTTGAAGACAACATCATAAGAGAAGAAATATCAACTATTTAAGTTATAAACATGCCAACTTAATCAACTTTCTTCATATCCAACAAAAATAGCTTCAAAACAGCAAGTATTACTTTTTTTGCATTTCTAATAAATGCAATACAAAACACTGGCAATCTCATTCTTGTAGATGTGAGAGGTCAAGTTTTGTGCCTTTGACAATTTCATATGGAGTGTTGAGAGCTGGAAAAGTAGAGCTTGGAAGACAATTACAAAGATATTGGACAGTAAGAATAGCATTGCTCAGGAGCAACATTAATAAACCAGATTCAGCTATCATAGCTTGAGTGTTGTCTTCAGTATCTTTCAGCCTTTTTATTTTGCTGATGTGCATAAGATGCCATGAATTGAAGGATGATACCTGTAGAATCAAAATTATCTCAAAAAGTGCCAGCAACAAATTCCTTTGTACTTTTATATCTGATGACCTTAACTTCATTATCAGACTTGAGTTTGAAATGAGCTTGAACAGTTTTAAAATGTTGATTAGCTTGAAAATGAGCAAAAAGTAAAGCAGTGTCACCTAGGTTTGAAAAGTCATCTAGAATAGAATAAAAGTAGTTGGTGTGACTATTTGCAAATTGTGTGGAGAATAGACTACAAGAGTCTATGTGAAAGAGATCACAGACTTTGTCCACATGATGTTGGTAATGATCAAAAGTTGTGCTGGTTGCTTGCCAACAATACAAGAAATGCAGTGATCATTGAAAAAAGAACCAACATAGTCAACCCCAGAAGCAAAGTACTTAGTAAGAACTGCCTGAGGAGCCTTGTGCAATGGATGTCCTAAATTACAATGCCATAAATCTGGTGTAGCAGGGATTCAAGGAAATGATAAGGGTATATTAACAATGGCCAGAACAGAAACTGGATGAGATGAATTTGGAAAGATGAAATTACAATGCAGAAAAGAAAGTCAATTATGTGTAGAAGCTGAAATAGCTTTGTGTTGTGGAGTTAAAGAGGAAGAAGGGGAAAAAATAAATATGGTATTCTTCATGAAATGAACTGTCAGGTTCTGCTGAGTCGGGGGCTTTCTGGGAAAGCAATGCCCTTACAATGCAGATTTGACCTACGGATACTCGGGTGTCTGGAACTCCGGGGCTAGGACTTCGGGGTTCAAGACGTAGACAGGGGTAATCCTGGGAGGAGGGGGCTCAGTCTGGGTTTTTTGGTTGTGAGTAGCTGGGGGATTGGGTGGGGATTGAGTCGTGAACCGGAGGTTCTAAGACGAGACCAAGTTAGCAAGTTAAAGTCACGAAGTACGTACCAAACTTAGAGCACACAGTTATTCAAGCGTGCTAGTCAAAGCGTGCCAGTCAGTGCGTACCAATCAAGCAAAGGGCACGCAACAATCAAAGTTATTCAAGTTAATATCAAGACTAGCGAATACAACGGGGAACTACGCTATAAGTACTACAGGACCGGGTCTTGTGTTCTGGGGTGTCTGGGATGGGTTCCGGGAGTCATTGAGTAGTGGGCAGGGACTGTATACTTGGATCGCGCATGTGGGGCATGCGATCAATTGGCGCGGAGGAAGCTGTGATGCGTGATGCATGATGGCCGGAAGCGAGTCGTGTGATCTGATTGTTGATCAGGGCTGGTGGTGGCTGATGGCGGTCCTTGATGCACGTGATGGTGGGGCGTGTCCTGTGGGGTCAGAGGGAGGGTCCTGGGGTGGATCCGGAGGGAAGGGGTTGTGACATGAACATCCATACCATATTCTACTATGAAGCCAATTAAAAAAAGATTAATCAGTATATCTGGAGCATAAAGACAGTCCAAAAAAATGAGAATGATATGCTGACTATTAACATGAGCATAAAATCTGCATTTTCCTCAAGCAAGAGTGGTAAGAGTACCATAACTTACTGTTTTGACCAAAACTGCCAAATTTGTATTCTATGTCTAGAAGAACTTGTGATTCCAAATAATGTAATTTGTACATCCAAAGTCAAGAACAGAATTGAAGCGGAGATACTGAGGCAAAAACAATAGAATCTGTAGAGCTCATGAAGGATAAGAAAGGAGTCAGATTCACAATTTCATTGGACATAGAATACATATGAAAAGCAGTATCATTATTGTCATTGATAGGCTTCTGCTCAGACTAAGCACATCAAGAGACATTACAGGCCTACTGATATTTGTTAATTCTGGAGACTCAAGCAACCTTCATTAACTTAGAACATCTATGGCTACTAACTCTTAATGCAGGCTTCACTTAGCAGTCTCAACCACCATTCACCATTCATTGACTTCAAAGACTCAGGAGACTCAAGACTCATGAAGAGATAGTGCTAATGCAACAGCAGAGAGGTGACTTTGACTAAACTCTGATTGGTTTCAGAAGAGGATAGCATTAGGTGCTGCCATTTGTTGAGGCACTTCAATCAGAAATATAAAGTAACATTGATGGAACAGGATATACTACAGCCCAACACTTTGGCCTATCAGAAAGTAGTACAAAGTTTAGCACCAGAGTTAGCACTTCTGGAATACAGTGTCTGTCAAGAATTTTCTAACTATATTCCAGAGTATTCTGGCCAATTGGACTTATATTAAAAAATAAGCAGACTCATACAAGTTTAAGTAGTTTTAGTTGCCATAGCCAATAGGCTGTAATGCTGTTAATTGCTGTCTCACTAGCTTGACTTAACTTCATCACTAAGTTAGACACTTGCATTACACTATTTCATTTTCTTGCAAAATTTTTGTTAGAATTACGGCACTTACAATTTGCTAGATAGCATTAGGAGCACTATTTACTAGCATGTTGTCACATCCTATTAGCTCAAGTACATTGGGACCCTGTCAGAACTCCTCATACTTTACACATGCCAGGCACAAGAGATGGCATTATACTATGTAGCATCCAGCATCTTCAACCACAGTTGATGTCATCATTGTCTTTAACAATAGTAGATAATACAGGAGTAGTGACAATATCTTCTACAAAAGACAGAGGTATAGGAGCACTTTTAGTGACACAGTCTGTTAAAGCTATGTTTATATAAGGACAAGTACTAGTATTACAAGAAGAACAATGTGACATGTTGTTAGAAGAAGTAGAAGATTGTGATGAACTTTAAATAGTAATATTTGGCTGCAAAGAGGTTGAAGGTGGTGTAGAAGGTTGACAAGAAGAGAAAGCAGTAGAAACATGTGTGATTGGATGGTTTGCATGCCAACAATAGAAATCAATGTCAATTTTGAGGATAGTATCTGCCAAAGTATAGAAATCAAAAGTGCCATTAATATTGTGATCCTACAAGTGACAGACCTCTTCACAAACATAATTGAAGGCCTTGTAATCTAGAATCCCATCCATAAAGCCCTGGATCTTTTCATATAATGTGAAGTCCCATGATGTCTTGGCAACTTGGTTTACAGCAATATGCTATGCTTGAATAAAGGTTGGAATCACATTAGAAGCACACAAAAGTTTGAGAACAGAATCCTTGATATATTGTGCCAAAGCCACACTTTCAATACTAAAACACTTCTGTAAGAAAGCCAATAGATCATAAGCTGTACAAGTAGAGAAATTGTAGAGCTTCATGCAGGATGAAGAGAATTAAAGATCTCAGTTGAAAGTTTGCTGATATAAGAAACAATGTTGTTGTTTTGTCAGAATATTTTGTAAGCATGTGATTCTGCTGCTGTCTCATGAGGAGGATAAGAAGGTGGAGTGACCACCTTGCATGTTGAATTGTAAAAGGCACCTGAAGGAGAAAGAGGGCATATGTGTCTATTCAGATTTATCTGATCTATGAGTGTCAATGCTGGCCCAAACCAATCTCTCCAATCCACAGAGAAGCTGAGTTTCAAAGTGGTCTCCAAGGGAGGAGGTTGGAAATCAGAGCAAGATTTAAAAGGAAGAGAAGGGGAAGGAGTAGAGAAAGCTGAATGAGGAAAATAATAAGAATAGAAAAAAGGAGCAGAAAGAACATGAGAATTTGATTCTACTGAATGAGGAAAGTAATAAGGATAATAAAAATAGGGAAAAGGAGCAGAAGGAATGTATAAGAATATAAGAATCAGAAGACAGGAATATATGCATATGTAATGGATTGGGAATAAACAAACCAGCTAGAGAGGATGATATATGTAGATGATATAATGGAATATGAGAAGGGCAAGTACAACAAAGATCAGAAACAAGAGTGTCAAAAGAGTTCAAATGAAAAGAATGCAAATGATGAGATATGAGTTGAAGGATCAGAAACATGGGGCAAACATTGGGTTGCAAGGGATGCAGGTTTGTAGACAGATCAGACATTTGGGTCCTGAGAGTCAGGAACAAGATGAAAAGGTGAATTGATGATTGTGCAAGACACAGCAATAAAATGGGGTGAAAATGGCATGAAAATATGGAAGAAGAAAGAAAGAGTAGCTCTGGCAACTCAAATAGTGCTAGCAACCCCAGAAAGGATGCCCATAACCTGCCAAACTGATACTGAGAGCCTGTGTGACAGAGGAATGGTACTTCAGTGACTGTCTGTATAGAAGAAGCAACTAATTATTGTCATATCTACATGACAGAGGAATGGCTATATATACAGAATCAATATTGATATAGTAAAACAATAAGAGGAAATAAGCATTTACTACCTCAGTGGCTGTCTGTATAAAAAAAGAGACTAAGGTAGTAATTGCCACATTGGTGCATGTATAATGTATGTCACATGACTATGTAGTAAACTGAAAAGCTATAGAATGGCCAGTCTAGAGATCTCATAGGAAGTGTACATAAAGTATTTCTCCAGAAAGATGTCTCAAAGCAGGGGCAGAAAGCCCCTGTACACCAGCAGACAAGGAGCAAGAAAGGCAGGCATAGTGTTGGATAGTACTAGAGAAGCTTATAGTTAGTTCAATAGATAAGCCAGAAGAACACTGATACTGTTTAGTCTGAGAATATTCTGTCCTGCAAGCTGCTTCTATATACTACATTGGTGGCTATACTATTACTAATACTGTTTAACTAATTGAGCCTCAATATGTAAAGACATATGACTAACAATAATTGATGCTGAGTAAAGTCTATGCATGTGACTTATCAAGACTAACTATAATAGATGAAAGAAGATAGGACAGAACAGGCTGAGTGGTCATATAAATCTACTAAAAGTAGGCACATTTTCAGACTAAGCTTGGAGTAGGATTGGACTTGATCCAGAGACTGATCTCCTATCAGCTGCTATAGATATAGACCGAGCACATAGGACACAGCAGAAAAGTATTCAAGTTTAGCATAAGATGATATTGATATGACGCTGTACCAGCAGTCAGGGACACAACATGCACCAGAAGTCAAAAAAAACATTTAATTATAAGGCTGAAAACTGTAAGCCTCCTGGTAGCAGTCTCAACAAATTATATCTCCAAAAACACCCCAATAAATACACAGACAGTATAGAACAAAGGGCAGGGACCAGCTCAAGCTATTCACTCAACAATAGTCCAACCACTGTAATGGGGAGGGGAAGCATGGGAGCTGGCAGAAGTGACAAAATGAGATCAATTTATAATAATCTAGATCAAGATCAGATCTGACAATGCCCAATTTGACATGACTAAAAGAGGAAAGGAAAAGAAACATGGAGGGATGTCAAAAGAGATGAATAGAATGGTGGCACATGCATTGAATGGAGGAAGGGAGGGATGAATAGAATGGTGGCACTGAAACATGCATTGAATAGAGGAAGAAAGAGATGAATGAAATGGTGGCACTGAAACATGCATCACCAAAATGGAAAATGGAACAACAAATTAAGTCAGGAATGCTGGGAGGTCAAGAACAAAAAGTCATGTGATCTGGTGGTCTGTGCACTGGAAAATTAGTATAAATAGTCCAAGTAAAGTAGAGAATAACAAGGCAATTGATAGGCAAAGGCTCAGTGGTTCTCAGAGAGTGAATCACCTAGGCTAGAGTTTATTGAACACCTTTTATTGGAAGTCTATTGGTAGACAAAGTCTCAGTGGTTTCCAGAGAGTGAACTACTTAGGCTGGAGTTTACTGAGAACCTTCTTCTGCCCATCAGGATATTTGATATTCTGTGAAGTACCCAATACATCAACCTTATCATCAAGCACCAGTGTGGATTAGAGGTCACTTTCTAAGACTTCAAAAAAGCCCCAGAACTATCAGTACTACTTGCAACCAAGTACTACAGTATTATTAAAGGTAGCAGTTCAGAAAGCAATAATTGTGGAGAAGACAGAGGACAAAAAAAAAAGCAACCAGCAGCAGATTTTGTTAGAGTTGCTTTATGTTATTGCAATAAATATGACTAACATAGTCCATATATCTACACTTAGTAATAGGATTGTATTACAAGCTGCACAAAGCAAGTTTAAAAAAAACCTGTCACTGTAGCTGTTGCACAGCAGTGATACATGCATGCTCACAATATACACTGTATTTGGCACTAGAGCTTCCTGTTACTCTACATATCCAGACATCAGGCTCAACCATGCTGTGTATTGATATGTGGCTATGCTAGCAGTTAAGAACATAATAAGCACTAGAAGTCAAAATAAATATTTATCAAAGCTGAAACCTGTAAGCCTCCTAATAGCAAGTTCCAACAAATAGTATTTCTTAAAATACACCAAAAAAATATAAAAATACAAACAAGTCAGAGTAAGGTCCAACTCAGACTATCAATTCAACAAAAGTCCAGCCACTGTTATGAGGAAGGGAGGCATAGGGCTAGCAAATAGAGTGGATTAGCATCAATCTGGATATGTCACGACCCCTCCCCTCCGGGCCCACCCCGGGACACCTCCGGAACACCATCCGGGACCCTCCCTCCGACCCCACAGGACACGCCCCGCCATCACGACCGCCGACACCACCATCATGCGCATCAAGGACCGCCATCAGCTGCCATCAGTCCCAATCAACGATCGGATCACGCGACTCGTTCCCGGCCATCACACATCACGCATCACGACTCCCCCTGCGTCAATTGATCGCGTGCCCCACACGCGCGATCCCGGTATACAGTCCCTGCCCGCTACTCAATGACCCCCGGAACCCATCACAGACACCCCGGAATCCCAAGACCCGGTCCCGTAGTACTTATAGTGTGGTTCCTTGTTGTATTCGCTAGTCTTGATATTACCTACACTGCTACTTGTTTTACTTTGGTTATTGCGTGCCCCTTTTGCTTGATTGGTACGCCCTTGATTGGTACGCTTCGACTGGCACGCCTAAGTATTCACGTGCTCTAAGTTTTGGTACGCACTTCGCGACTCTTGATTTACTAATTTGGTCTCGTCTTAGAACCTCCGGTTCACGACTCGACCCCCTCTAACTCTCAGTTACCTCCAACCCAAAACCCCTGGACTCTAGTCCCCTCTCCCAGGATACCCCTGTCCTCGTCTTGAACCCTGGAGTCCTAGCCCCAGAGTTCCAGACACCCGAGTATTCGTAGGTCAAGTCCGCATTGTAAGGGCGTTGCTTTCCCGGAAAGCCCCCGACTCAGCGGAACCTGACATAATATC